>PVLD010005922.1:0-106142 GCA_004027595.1 Dinomys branickii | reverse complement strand
CCTCTCTTCCCTTCCCTTGCTCTCCCTTCCCTGTCTCTCTCTATCTACCATGACATGAACAGCTTTCTTCTTTCCATCCCTTTCACCATGGTGTTTCCATGTTGGAAAGAGCTGCCCAGGGACTGAAATTTCTGATACCACCAGACAACTAAACCTCTCCACCTTAAGGTATTTTCCGTTATTTTGTGCCATCAGTGGACAGCTCACTAGAACAGACTTCTTGAGCTAACAGTGTCCCTTTTGCAGTCAGTCCGTATGATGAGCCACATTTGAGCAAAAATAAAAATTCCAATGACTCCAACTTTTGAGAAACATTACAGGACTTATAGTACCTTTGATACTTCAAAACCCATTCCAGTTTTCCCATATAGAATGGGCTGTGAGGCTTTGTCCTGCTCTGACCTATTTTAACCAGCCACCATCCCAAATGAAATCTGAGCTTCTGCCCCTTGAGCACTGTGAGTTTTCTCTTTCTGAATCACACCTCCTGTGAGTTATCTTTTTCTGTTTTATGAATTAGCACCATTTTGTAACTTAACAACAACAAACTCTCTCATTATCTCCCGAATTATGTGGGCTAAGAATACAGGTTTCCTTTTACTGAGTCTTGCTCAAGAGTTACCTCAAGTTGCTGGCTGTATGAGCTTCTCATTGGAAGTGCAACTGGGGAATGACTCACTTCTCAGCTGTTTCAAATTGTTGGGATTTCTACCTGGGTTGTTGGCTTGCAAGTCTTGATTTGTCACACTCTATGCAGCCTACCATTAGAAAAGACCAATAGCAGAGTGCCTTATAAAGCAGAAGTAATTATGTGACAGTTCTAAATATTGCAAGACCATTGTATGTGACCATCAGGGCAGTTTCCTTCTGAGGTCTTGTCGCTTGGCTTGCTGGTAGACTGTTTTGTTTTACAAAAGTCTTTCCTGTGCACTAAAGGAGGGGAATTTCAAGCTTTCCCTGCTGCTCTTATAAGAGCACTAATTCCATCATGGAAAACCAACATCCACTCATTTCTCAACATGCCCATTCAAAGACCATCACATTGGAGTCTGGTGTTTCAATATCAAACATGTATGCGAAGGGAATCAGGCAGAATCTCTCTCTGTTCCTTGTCTTTGGACTCCTTGCTTCATGTTTTTGTTTTGTTGTTGTTTGCTGAAACAGTTGTTGATTTACAACTAGATTGACCCCCCAAATGTTTTAGGGGCTCTGTGGTGGATTGTCAACTGGTAGTCAACTTATAACACCCAGCTGAACTGAATAAGTGTGGTTCTGGTTGTGGGAAACCCACCTGAGGACCATTGGTAGCAGTTTTTAAGGAAAAACTGGAAAAGAAGAGGCAAGGCTGTTGAGAGTAGAGAAAGGCTGTTGGGAGCTGGTAGAAGTTCTAACAAGTTGTTGGTTCTCTTGGAGGATCTCATCATGCTGGCTTTCTGGATGAACTTAACAGATCTCATTGTCCAAGGAGCTCAGGACCTTGTTGTCACTGAGAATGGCTTCAGTTCACTTTGGGGGAGCTCTGGTCCTCACTCTGAGTGTTGCTTCCTGTCTCTGGAGGGGAAGATGGTGCACTGCTCAGTCTCCTGGAGAAGTTTCTCATGTTGACTTTACCGATGGGAATTTGGGTATTCTGATCATTGGAGGAGCTTGGAACATCACTGTTGCTGAGGATGGCTGTGGTACTTTTCAGAGGAGCTCTGCTTTTTACTTCAAACATGGCTTCCTGGCTCTAGTGCAGATCCTTCAGCCTGCTAGTACAGGTCGTTCATCTCAGTTGCACAGACTTCCTAGACTCTACCACTGAACTTTGGCCTTCCCAGGGCAGATCCGTGAAACAGGCTTGCAAGAGATATTGTTATGGGTTCTAGGCCTCCAGCTGGACTCATGGGAGGCATTGTTATGATCTCTAGGTCTTCAGTTGAATTCGTGCAGTACATTTCCATGGGATCCAGGCCCTTAACTAGATTCCTTGGTCTTAGTGTGTGGACAGACTTCCTGTCCTCTCTTGTATATCATTCTTTGGGTGACTAGTATAAATAACCTTATAAAATGTATGTCCTGTGCTATAGTGTTCCCCTTGCAAAATAAACCTCCAAAGCAACACAGGTTGAGAGCCGGGGATTTTCCGTGGTGATTGGGTTATGGATCATAGGGTCTATAGGGGGTTACAGGAGCACTGAAGACAGATGACTATGTGGGTTAAATCATTTAAAAATTGGGAACACAAATAAGACTCTCCTTACATTGTGGGTGCCTGATATTTTGTCCTGGCAGTGAGAAAGTGACTAAGACACTGAAGACAGCGTTTCATGGAGGTTTACCACTGAGCTAAAGCCTCAGGCCTTTTAAAAATATATATTTTATTTTGAGACACGACTTCAAGAATTTATCCAGTCTGTCCTTGAACATACATAGTGAGCCCCCTATTTTCTACAAGGTGTTATGGTGCACAGTGAAAATAAAGAACAAAAGACAAACAACAAGTTAACTGGGATTTGAGAGGTCCAGCATTCATGGGGAACAAGAGGCCACCGGGCAGCCCAAAGCTCAGTATTTATAGAGCATATTTACATTGAGGAAATTGGTGATGGGATTATGGCCAGATGTAGTAGACAAATAGCTAGGCAGGCAAGATTTGTAGAAAAGGGAACGACGCATTCTTGTGAAAGAAACAGAACAACGAGATTCTGGTTGTGGTTGACAAGTAACATGCTTTGTAGCTAATTCTGGGATGGAATTTTCTCTGGAATCACACAGCAGAGACATTACCTCACATCTTAGCTCTACTGTGTCATGGACCACCTCTCTGGCCTCAACTGTGGCCATTGGTGTGGAGCAATGCTAGCACAACACGCCATCCACTTGTTTCCATGGAGACACATACACAGCCTCTGATAGACCAACTATTCAAATGAAAAGCCTGTTTACGGAAATCACCTCCATTCAACCTACATTGCTCACACGTGTGCACAGTCACACGTTTGGGTCTGGGGAAGGTGATGTCTTGGTCCTCCACACTTCTAATTTTTGTGGTTCAGTCTTCTGAGCTGCTAGGAATACACTATACACTTCCAATCTCAGCATCCTTGGTTTCTAAACTTAAGAAATTTGTTTAGAAAGAATCCTGCACGGCAAAAAATCCAGAGCAACTTAGACAGCAATCATGAAAGAACATGGAAGTGCGTGTGCTTTATCGTACTGCCTTGGAGGAACTTTTCACAACAGTCAAAACTTGTGGGGACAAACTTAGGTAAATATCTGAGTATGTGCGTTTGGGAATCATGGGATGCTGTGTTAAAAGCAGTGAGTCACACAGGTAGCTAACTTGTGGGTCTCTAAGTTGATATTATTTGAGTGAGTTTTAACACTAGACCAAGGTAAAGCATCCCTTTCTGGGATTATAGCTCTGTACAAAGCTCTTACGTGGCATGTAGAGGGCCTTGGGTTCAATCCTCAGCACTGCAGAAAAGAAAGATAAATCACTCTTCCCTTTCCTATTTAAGTCTCAGCCTGGCATCCACTATGGGTTCTATCTCCCCAAGCCAAAAAATAACCAAAGGGAATATAGAAGTGATGGATCCCTAAATCGAGGAGTGCAGAATGTTAAACACACCCCTCTCCAAAAGAAACCCACTGGATTACAGACAGATGACCTTCCCTCTATATTCCTTCAGCTACCTAGGTGTTTTCTGAGACACTAATAGAGTAATCTTACCCTATGACTTCAGCAGGTAAAACCAGTCATTCTTCATTTCTTCTGAACTAAATTCGTGTTGTTAAGAGCGTGTCTTGGCATGATTTTCCATGAATAAATTGTGTGATAACATTCAACATGTCTATCTCTTCAAAGATTTTAAACTTCTTTATGGTGGAGACATTGGAGGTGGTTTCTTTAGTTTTTCGAGATCCCAACCAATGGTTGCTCTACCTTACGAGACACTTTCCTCCTTTCTCACTGCAATTTAGAGTCATTTAGGTCAAACTCTCCCGTTCCCTTCTTCCCCACTGTGATTCTTCTCATGAGAAATCCACTTCTCTCTTTACCTTATTTTATCAATGCCAAGAATGAACATTCAAGAGATTGCCTTTCACTTCAAATTTACTACCACAAATAGGCACCAATCATTCAGCCAGGGGAAGGGTCTATAAAACCTCTTCAATTTGTCATTACAATTTTTATAAATCTAAATCATCTTAAAATACTAATACACTGCTATCTCCTGAGTTTTCTGAAGAGTTTTACTTTTTTTGACATTACTGTGCTCAGCTTTACTTTCTCAAAAACACCCACAAAATGTGCTGTAATAATTAAAGATTGAAGAAAATCAAAGAAAGTTTCTAATCCTGATTTGGACTGTGAGAGTGACTCTCAGAAAACTGTGATCAGTCGAGAAAAACTTCTAACACTTGGGGGTCTGTGAGACTACTACACTTCATGCTACAGAAACTGAGTAGTTCAATTCATGAACTTCCAATAACGTATGTCACAACACATCATCACAAAATTAGTGGTACCTTAGATGATGTATGTATCTGAAACCAAAGCATCATGATAAGAATCCTTTCAAAATACAAAATATCGTAAGAAATTTATTATACATTATGCCACTCTTCTTTATGATTCTATGTTTACAATAAATAATTTACTTATAATTGAATTTCTCCTATAAGAGAAATCATGCGATATTTAAGCATCTGTGTCTGATTTATTTCACTAGCACCATGGTCTCCGAATGCATCCAGTTTTCTTCAAATGAGTCCAGCTATCTTTCTCTATGGCAGAGTAGTACTCCATTGTATGAATACTACATTTTCTTTATCCTTTCAACTATCGGTGGGCAAAGACACTGCTTCCATGCTTGAGCTATTATGAATTGTGTTGCTATAATCATGGGCATGCATAGATCACTCTGAGATGATGACTAATTCTTTCGGGAGATTCCTGAAAGGGGGATAGATGGTTTACTGGTTATTTTCTAGTTTTAGCTTTTTGAGGAATCTCTAATGCTCAAAAGCAGCTACAAACCTAGGATTGAATTCATATAGTTACATAGATGGAAAAACAAAAGTTCTTGTAAGGAAATGATAACTAATACCAATAACTGACTACTCTTGAAACAATAAATTTTTTGTTCTTCTTAGTGTACGGTATCAGCCCACACACTCATAGTCCTTTTGCTGAAGTAAATTATATCTCCCACTTCTGAGGTAATTCAATTGAAACCTAAAGTACTAGTTTTCACCATCTCTAAAATCATGTTCTGGTAGTGTTCTATAGTACCTAAAATGTAGTTTTCAGAACGATCATTTGCTCTTGTAATGAGCATAAATTTTATGTCACTGAGAGTCATGTGAATATCACAAAGCCACCTTCATATTCTTGTATAATTAATATGAATACAATTCCATCTTGGCCAGGTACAGTTCTTTGTAGTCTGGTTAAATGTCACAGTTTTAAAATTTGACTTTGAACAGTGTATTTCTACAAAGCCATGGAAGCTGGAGCTAATGAGACAATGTGTGCCCCCCTGTCTTCTGTATCCAGAGGAACAGGAGATCAGGATTAAGACTTGCTCCCAGGGAGCTGTAAACCAGCTCTAACTGGTGAAGTTCATCACAAATACTGTTATGTATTTGTCAACCACGTTACCCTGTGGATGAATTTTTTTCTGACTGTGTAAGGGTATTAATTCCCCATGCTGTATTAGTTAGCTTTCTGTCTTTGTGACAAAATATTCAAGAAGAATAATTTGAAGGTAGAAATTTATTTTGCGTCTGGGTTGCAGGGGGTACAGTTGATGGTCCGGTGGCCCCAGATCTGAAACAAAATGGTGCAAAGGCATGTTGAAGCAAAGATATTCACTTCATAGCATCCAGGAAGCAGAAAGAGAGGGAGGAAGGGATGGGAAAAAGATCCACCTACCTAAGCCACACCTCCAGTACCCAATTTCTTCCAACTCCTGCACAATTAGTAAGTTTCCATCCTTTCCCAAAGATGCCATCAAATAATGAATCTACGAATGTATTAATGCACTGCTGCAGGCAAATAACATTACCTCTTAGGAGCCACAGCTCTGAACATTGCACTATTGTAGACCAAGATCTTTGGATATCTTTCAGATCCAAAGTCTATGTGAGATGTAATGAAATTTTTGAAATGTAACCTTCCTTTTCAAACTGTTATGGGAGTACGAGAATTCTCATTTCCTATTCATGGATTTTAGTGAAGGAAACAGTTGAAATTGCTTTCTAGCAAGAAGTCTCAGTAAACCTTGTGTGGATGAGTGCCTAGCAAAGCCCTTGAGTTTTTTCACCTGTTAACAGAGATTTGTGAGATAATGTTAAATATTCACCTTGAAGCCCAAATTTCCATTACAGTAAACTGGAGCACAAGGGTGAAGTCATCATTTAATCATCTCTGTAATAAATTTAGATTGCTAACTATATCCTGTCACATGCCTAAAATTACCATAATTTATCATCATTTTATATTAACATTAATATTTTTCATACATCTGAGATGACAGAGATGAGATACATGTTGATGATATAGTGCTCATCTATGAATATAGGTCCCAAATCCATCTAATCTCAGATATCAAGTACACATTCTACACAAAATGAAATTATTACGAACCAATAATCAGGAACCTGCTGTGCAAATCACGTAAATATGTTTATTTCCAAGTTCAAGATTCTTGTGAAAACAGTATCTATGATACCCACAAAATCCTTACTGTTTTTATTTTGGAAATTTGTACTCTCATGACTTCAATATTGTTTCCAGATGCAATGATGAATGATCTTAATGATCGTCTCCATTTATGCAGTAGTACGTTCAATTCTGTCTTCATTTGCACAATATTACACATTCAATTCTGTGGTGAATATTAACCCAGCTTCCACAGGTTAGAGCTACTTTAACCTTCTGGTTTTTTCAATTATCAGGAAAAGTACTAGGAATTTCAAGGTATACACTGAAATTGAGCCTCAATGTACAAGTGAGACCTACTAGATCTCCCAATGGACTTTCAGGTCCCCTTCTTTACACTGAAAACTACTCTTACGGAGTAGGCACATTTTATACTTGAGAAATTCCAGAGTAAAAGTTATAATCTACAGAAGAAACAGAAAGAGTGCATTTCATGAGACCCACGGTTAGAAGAAAGTGATGAATTATGCTAATTTCAATTCAAGCTTATAAGACACAAAGGACAGAAAAACTAGTCAAGCAATTCCTCTTTGTTGGACAAAGAAACTGTCATTATGGGTGCAGGAAGAGCAAAACCCCAGTGAGTAATGCTGTGTCCTACCTGATACATATGCCAAAAATTAAAGGAAACATCAAATGTGCAGCTTAAACACTAAGAAAATTATTGGCATAGTGAAGAGCAAATTCTTTGGACATTTTGACATTGTTTGTCATAGACCTCTTCCTCCCTCTTGTCCAAACAAGATATCAAGTACACATTTTACACATAATAAAAGCACATGTCTGGAACCTCAGAACTCTAGGAAGCCATGACGTCTCGGAGCGTCACAAGTTCAAGGCCACCCTGAGCAGCTTAGTGACAGTTATGGTTTGTGTCTGGATGTCCCCCTAAAGCCTCATGAGGTCATGGGGAATGGGCATTTTGGAGGTAGCTGAATCTAAAATTTGTGATTTTTGTCTAGTGCTGAGATCAAAAGTGTGAGTGCTACACTACCCTAAGGGCAGGTAGCCTGCATACAATATAAGGGAGGAAAAGAGGCTTGCTCCTGCTCCTCCCATTTTGCTTTTTGCTGTCTCCTGCCACCTTGAACTGTTGTCAGTGTGTCATAAGTCACCCTACCTTGGGCTCAACTGATATGGTCTAAACCTCTGAAAACTGTGAGCTAAATAAGCATTCCCCTCCTAATCTTTGGTCATCAGGTGTTTTGTCTCAGCAGTGGGAGGAAAGTAACTAAGACAGATACTTACCAAGACCCTGTTTTAAAATAAAAATAAATGAATGAAAATGGCTGGAGTTATGGCTTAATGGAACACACTGACCTCTATGCCCAGCACCAGAAAGGAAGGAAGGGAGGAAGGAGGGGAGGAGGGAAGAAGGAAGGAAGGAAGGAAGGAAGGAAGGAAGGAAGGAAGGAAGGAAAGAGAGAGAGAGAGAGAGAGAGAGAGAGAGAGAGAGAGAGAGAGAGAGAGAGAAAGAAAGAAAGAAAAAGAATTCTAACTTATTCAAGTACACATAAAATAATTTGAAGACTCGTTCTGTATCTAGGCAATGAGCACATCATCTAAATTAACGGCCCAGCACTAGGTTCAGATATATTACATTGGCATGCATTCCAGCTGTTCACTATCTATGCTTACAACAACATCTGGATGAAACTAAGTCAAGTGTCACTAATAAGATATGTTCTGAAGGGTTATTAAAAATAGAGAAGGGGAGGGAAAATTACCATAAAATGACTTTAAAATCACTTTTTTATGTTTTTGTTATTAAAAAGTGGTTTCTTTGACATATTTCCATGTCATTTATTAACACAAACGCTTAGCCAGCATTTATAGTCTATACAGCTTTTTGATGTGAAATTAGTCATGCTCTGGTCATATTGAATGTGTTGAAATCTCTAAGCTGAAAAATCAGTTGTTCTTTTTTTTGTCTCCATTTTGTGTGATATCCCTCTGACAATAGTATTTAGATTTTTGTTGATCTTAATCCATTATTTTTTATATTTTGGCTATTTTTTATGATAGTAATTCACAAAGTTGATCTCAGTTTACTCAAAAATTAGCATTGCCTGTATATATTAGTTCTCCGGGTGTAGTATTATAGCTTGAGTTATTTGACTGGAAATTTATCCCAGTGTAATTATTGCCTCTTATTTATTCTAGTAACATTTGCTTTAAGCCTTGTGTTATAATGAATGTTTTATACTGAAAGCTCCTTCTATTGATTATGGTTTCCTAATTCTTGTGAACATTTTTCATAAAAACACATTGCTGCTTTTGTTTTTATATAGCCAATAAATACTGTGGCTAAATTACAGGCAATGGCAGCAGCAGTTAAGAAATCTCTTTGAGAGACAAAAATGTATGTATGTATATATGAATATACATATATGCAGGAGGGCTAACATGGTTCTACTATTGTATTATATCACTTAATGCTAAGGAATAATTGATGACGGTTTATTTGATCAATATTTTAGGTGTGTATGTGTTATCCTGAACACACACTTCGAAGATATCAATATGCAAAGCAGCAACTATTGGTGTTTTTTTCTGCCTGTTTTGTTTTCTGTCTTTGGATTTTTGGTTTTTGTGCTTTTCTGTTGTTGAGAGGATTAATTCTCTGACCAATTTTGCATGTCTGTATATGGGTTCATATATTTACACTTCGAAGATATCAATGGATAAAGCAATAACCACTGTTGAGATCATGTCACCTTGTCTGTAGATCAGTTGTGATTGTACTATTTTTTATGCTAATTGGTGTCTGTTAATATGTTTTTGTACTTTTATTTTTTAAAAAATAAAAAAATAATAAAATAAGAAATCTCTTTGAAATAGTAAGTAACCAGGTAATCAAATTGAATTAGAAAAATAGATACGCAGAAGAAAATCTGTGTTTTCAGGTAATTTGTGAAGAATATTTCTAAGTAAGGCCACACCCTGTTCATGTGCAAATCTATGTAATCCATAAATGTTATTTAAAATATTTTCCTAGCTCTTAGCTCATGTTCAAAAACAACACACATGCTCTTTTTTTGACTTGACATTAATCAATATCTCCATGTTTATTCCTTAAGCAAAATAAGGGGTGTCTTTATAAAATACTTAGATACATATTCATAGAAAGATGTGATGTGTAAACATTTCCCAATGGACAAACTTTTAAATATTAGTCATAAAGTAAATGAAATGAAGGTAACTGAAATAAAGTTAAAGAGAGAAATGTAGTGAGCTATTGCTTTTCCATGACATAGTGTTTCTACCTTGAATTTTTTTCCCTTTTAAGTAAAAAAAAATATTCCCCCCTTTCTTCCTTTCTTTCTCCCTCCTTTCATTGACGTATCCTTTATTCTTACCTTTCCTAACCTCCTTTCCTTTTATTTTCTCTTTTTCTTTCTTGATAGAACTGGCAATTAAACCCAGGGCCTCAGCACTAGGGCACATCCTCTGTCGTCCTTGAATTTTCACTCTTATTTTATTTAGAGACAAGGTCTTTCTAAGTCATAAAATTGCCCAGGCGGGAATGGATCCGGTGATATCTCTGCTTGACTTCTAGGAGTGGTATATAAAACAATATTTGTAGGAGAAGAACTTCTTTGTAAAGCGTTGTAAGGTGTAATGAAACCTTGAGTGGTAACGCAGGACTAACTACTGAGAACTATTCCTATGTTAAGACTGAAAGTATAGGGAGGAGAGAGAAGGGGGAAACAGAGCGAGATTATCAGTATCTGAGAAGTCGTTATATAAAGGATTTATAGGATATGCTTAAAATGGCTGCTCATGGACTCAGAGGTCAAAGTTCGGAAAATGTCCGTCTGTGCAGCAGAAAACTAGAGGATCCAGTGGAAGACGGAAGACTGGAAGCTCACTGAAGAGTCTGATGGGAGAGTGTGTTGGAAGGAAGAATTATCTAGAATGCTGCAGAGTTCAGCAGTCTGTGCTGATAACCTCAAAGAAGTGGAGATGAGCATCCAGAGACGATGATAAAGACTGGAATTCTTCTAGAGAAGAATGAAGGAAGACTCTCTTCTTTTTCTTTTTATCCATCCAAGCTACAAGCCTACAGGTTAATGCCACCGGCATTCAGGGTGAATTTTCCCTTCTCACTTTGCACACAAAATATTAATCATGGACAGACACACCCAGACCTTTACTGCTACATCTCGCTTGCTCAAGTCAGGTGGACGTGTCACAATTAAGGATTGTAGAGTGGCACAAGTTGAGGAAGAGGCGTGAGCGAGTTGAGAAAAGACACCTGATGCCAGCTCAGCGCCTCCCTTAAAACACCTCAACCTGCTTTTACCTGTGGCCCCAGAGTTTCCAGTGGCAATTTTTGATTTTGACTTAATTCGGAGGTAGTACCAATTTCTCCATGGACATATTAAGATAGTCTCTCCAAGGCAGGCCCCAAAGTCAAAAGGAAATGATACGCAAAAAAATCTGACAGCAAATTAAATCTCTCTCTCTATATATATATATGTATAGATATATGTATGACTTTAATATTAAATAAATTGTTAAATTGTATATTGCATATTGTATAATAAATATATTTATAATTTATTTATATAATTTTATATAATTTTATATTTATATATAAATATCAGTATATAATGAAGTAAATATAACTTTATTTCATTACATATGAGGGCATAAATATAATTTTATTTCATTATATACAAATATAATTATGTAATTGAGTACATCATATACTATAATTGTCGAATGATAGATAATATATAAATATATTATATAAATATATAATCTATTGCATATAAATATCATATATATGCATATATCTTTCTGAAGTGTTCAACCTTAACATAGCTCAGACAATCATGATTCTATCCCTAGACCCACAAATAATCATCTTCCCCACATATAATTCTTAAAAGTGCCATTACACTTTCTAGATATCTGAGTAGGAAGGAAGAAACACCCGGATCAATTCATGGGAAAATCTGTTGACTGGAAGGAAGCCTTCGGTGAGGAGCTGGTAGATAGCTTTATTTCAGGACATCATTCCGTGTTCCGTATAGCTGCTCACACTACGAAAATCCGGATTTCGTTCAAGACAATTCCAGTAAAGCTTATCTTACAGTAAAATGAGCCTCAAAAACGTGTTCCTTCCTTTATTCCTATAAGGTAAGCTTCCACCATACTGCAATTTATTAAATGCGCAAAACATTATACACATACATTAATTAAAATGCTTAATTGTTAGAAATCTTAGTAACTATTGAACTCTGGGAAGAAGAGCTATACGTGATTTAGAGGTAAAGTTGCCTCAATGCTCCAACAGCTGAAAGCCACAATGTCTTCAATGTACAATGTAGAAAAGCACAGTACGATGGAACCTGTTTTTATATCTTATATTGTAGTATGACATAAGATATTCAGCATTTATGAGAGTTGACAAACCCTTCAGGGTGAATGACAACAGAAAGTTGTTTGTACATATGGAAGTATTTATTTATTCACTCTGAAAGTGTTTATGCTCCTATGATTTTTTAAAATAAATTATTTACTTCAACATATTTAAATTTCAGGTTCCATTGATGGAGTTCATCAAAATTGGTTTGTAAGCACAAATAAATATACTCGGTATTTCTTTAATGTCCAGATTAAACAATTTTCATCCCCCAAATCCATAAACTGACCCATTAAAGCAGTACTTTGAAAGAACATTTAACTGAAAGTTATTTTAATGTCTCTTTCCAAGTAGGAAAGTCATTTTAATGAAGCTACTATATGAACTTTAATAAGATATGACTATACAATAACTCAAGTATGTCCCCAAATCAAATAGAAAATGTATATGTACATGGTACACACTATATACCCTCTTTATGATCCAAAGGTCTGAAATTCTATCTGCTCAGTTTGATAAACTAAAACATTTGGTAATATTAAAAAAAAACAATTTAACTTTTGAGCATCTTATAACTTGTTGGAGTTTGTAAGAAGATGAAATTTTTTCCTCTACAGAAAGTGTTGCTAAATGTTGAAAACAGAACACATTGGACTTTATTTCAAGAGTTTTTGTGTCTTTTATTTATTTATTTATTTTTTGGTAGCAAGAATTTAAAATAGGACCTTGCACTTGCCCAGTAGGTGCTGTGCTACTGAGCTGTATCCCTGGGCCTATGTCTTTGAAAAACTATTTCTGACATTTCTCGAGATTTCAACAAGTCTGTGGAAGGCATTATTTATTCAGAAGTTTTAGGCATCCTTCAATTCACAAAATCTTTGAGTGTAAGAAGAAAATTATTGCCTTTGCCACAAAAATGCACAAATATACCTTTACTCAAGGCATTAGTTGAAGGAATTTTCAGCTAATATATGGATCATTGGGTAGGAGTGCCTCCTTTAGAAAGAAATTGACCTTGGGAGATGAAATTGACTTTCCTAATTTAAGAATAACAAGACTGTAAAGACATAACCAGGAGCAAAAACTCACAATGAAAATGATATGTTTGGAGTCTTCACCAAACTGCCTGTGCATAACCAAAAGTGGTCTCAGAGTTGCTAAAGATGTTTTAAGAATGGTGTGTGCCTCTGAATGCATGGATCTGATTTTCTTAAGGTGATAGGTGTCACAGGTAGACAGAAAAGATACCAACATAAATACACTGGGCCAAGCAGTCCCTTGTGGGAACGGAGAATTATCCTTTGTTTTCTGTTGCTGATTTAGAGTTTAGAGTTTTCACTGGAGAAGATGTGCATTTTAATCTTATTTAACTGACATTCGATATTGGCCGGTAGCTTTTACATGCATCATCACTTAATTTTTAAAACTTTTTTTTTTAAACGGTTAGATTTTTGTAGAAAAGGTCACAGGTTACAAATTCAAGACAAATGACAGGGTCCTACAAAAAGATAAAGAGGTGAAGGTCTTCAATCCCATTCTCTAAAATATAATACTGCTTCCAAGTATATTCCAGTGGATAGAATTAATCAAACATGTCATAAAAATTCTTTATTCCTGTCATTTCTTTGCCTAGCAGACATAGATGTAGGACAGAAATAAAGAGAAAATCCCATTGGTATTTTCCTAATGATGCTAACAAAATAAATTTATAAATGTTTTTCTTTCTTACAAGTCCATGAAAGTATTTACACTCTTGCATGGAAGTTGGAAATTTACATTTGGAAATGTAGACCAGAGAAGCAGTGAAAAATGGGAACAATCCATTTTCAGTCTGATTATCTCACCTAGAAAACCATCCTAGTTTAGAACAAATATTATTCCATGTGGTAGGTATACTGAATAATGTTACTCATTTGGGATGAAAATAGGAAGTTTTAAGTTCATTAGAGAAAAATCCACAAGCATGAAAATTGCCTGGGTATATTTTTAATCTGAGAAGCTCATGGGTTAAACCATTGTGATTTATTTTGAACCAGACTTGTTTTATGAAAATTCATGAATTACTCTTTTGTCTCTCTGACACTCTCAGTAATCCGAATTCTGAAATCTCCCAGGCTTTCAGATAGGCAGAGATGCTCTACATAGCTCTAAGCCAAGGAATGTAGGTTGAACTTATTGACGTAGGTTCATGGAAGGGCCTATTAACGGAAAGTGTTTGCCTAGCGGATGGATTCCTGTCTCAAAAGACATTCACCTGACATTTGTAAACTGGGCTCCAGCTGCATTTGTGTGTGCTTCGGGCAAACAGCTTTGTTATTTATCTGACCTACAATCTCTACCAAACAGAAGCTGAGGTAAGTTATTTCCCTAAATATGCAACTAAGTCAGAAATGATCAGGACAATCTTATTGGTCCACATATATTTACATCTGGGGTTTGTTTTCATGTCCCGTTAGAATACAATAACTTATCTGGGAATATAGCTCAGCAATACAGTGCCTCCCCGGCAACTGTGAGGTCATAAGTTTGATTGCTGGTACCAAAAAAAAAAAAAAAAAGGCAATAACTCATACCATTCTGACCTTACTTGAATAAAAAAGATGCATATTTTAACTATAATCTGAAGCTATATCCAATCTTGCCTCCGCCAATTCCAGTTAATTGGCTGTATCCTTTGTCTACTGACTTTAACTGTAATTATTACATCCACTTTTTGTTCTCCACTAATAAAACTCACAGCAGACGATGGCAAGACACAAGTTTTCTTTATAAATTATCTGAACATACACATAACCCAATGAAATATGGAAAATTTCCTCCCAAAATTGATAATATAAAGACTGATCTTCTTTTCCATATTTAAGGCCTAATTCTCATTTGCGAATCTTAGGTGTTATCACAGTGAATACCCTAGGGCTGGGGATATAGCTCAGTGGAATAAGCGCCTGCCTGGCAAGCACAGGGTCCTGAGTTCAATCCCCAGTACCGCAAAAAAACAAAAAAAACAAAACAAAACACAGTGAATACCCTCAAAATACATTTCTTCAGAGTGAGGTAAAGACCACCTATTCCTATTTTCTGTAGGGTTTTTATCATGAATGAGTTTTGGGCTTTATCAAAAGCTATTTTTGCCTCTATTGAGATGATCATGTGATTTTTTTGTCTTTGGTTCTATTGATATGGTGTATTAATGATTTGTGTGTATTGAACCTTCCCTGCATTTTTGGGACGAATCTCATTTGATCATGGTGTACAATCCTCTGGATGATTTGTTACATTCTGTTCGATAGTATTTTACTGAGAATTTTTGCATCTATATTCACTAGGGAGATTGGCCTGTAGTTCTCTTTTATGGTTTGGTCTTTCTCTGGCTTTGGTATCAGGGTAATACTTGCCTCTTGTTTTTGCCTATGTTGTTGATATTTTGCTGTTCCTTTTTTATTATTCTGTTTAAAATAAGAATGCATTTCTCAAATACAATTTTTTTCCTGGTAATAAATCATTTGCTCTAATTTTTCTCTTTCTTTTGCATGAGAGAAGTAATTTGGTTGTGTGTGTGTGTGTGTGTGTGTTCTATACAAAGTCATAAAGTGCTGCTCCGAGGTCTATATATTTTTCATTGAAATATAATTTATGCATATAACATAGAGAGTTTTGAGAACATTTTGTCTACATTCAAATGGCAAAGACCCATGATTTGATATAGAAATGTTTCATAGTCTTAGAACATGACATTATACATCTATCGTTGATCCATTAACTCCCAACAAAAGCAACCATTTTCTTTCATCATCCCCATGGGCAACTCATTCCTATCCTTGTATTTCTCAACAATAGAATACTGTGTCGTACTTTTTTTCTCTACATAAACTTCAGTACAATGTTTCTAACACTCATCCTAGAGTTGTTCTTATCAAGATTTCATTCATTTTTCCTTGCAGTTTGGCATTTACTTGAGCAAATATTTCAGCATGTACACCCTTTCAACTTGTACATCTGTATATGTTTCAGGTTTTGTCCACTAGAGTAAGATTTCTATTAATAGTTGTATTCAGGATTCTGTGGACAACTTTCAGGCATATCAAATGTTGTTTTCCTTTGATGTGAAAAAAATTATTTCTTAATTTAGAACATAAAGGATTTTCTTCATCTTTGCCTGTATCCATCGGTCTACTTCTCTCTACTCTTTCTGACTCAATCTTTTTCTGTCTTCTCTTTTTTTTTTTTCTTTACATGTACAGACACACCCACCTCTGTTGCTGTTTGTAGTGCATTGGGGATTTTCTAAAAAAATTTGCTTTTGATTTATATTTCAATAACATATTTAAGTTGGAGAACATATTCAGTGTGATGTCAAACTGAGATTTTTTTCTTTTTTCTTTTTTCTTTTTTTTTTAAACACATCAGTTTTCCTGGTGAACGTTCCATGTGATCTTGCAACACTGTGTGTACTTTCTGATGGTGCTTGTTATACTACCTGCAAGAGTAGATTAATGGAACTTGATTGATCATGTGTTTCAAATTTCCCATGTCTTTACTGGTCTTTGGTGATTCTGTCAATGTGAGTGGCTTTTTTTTATTTCTCCACATGGATTTCTTTATGTCTGTGTTACAAATGTTCTTGTCGTGCAGGTCTACTGAAGGATTCTTGCAGTGATTTGTGGCATTTCCTTTTATTGTCTTTTGGATCTCCACATGGAGATTCACAAGATTTCCTTTATCTCGTAATTTTGTTGACTGCACCATGGCCTTGCTGATTGTTGTGGCTTGTGTCTAGGTGCTCCCCAAAGATTCATGTGGTCATAGCTGGGGCTTTTTCAGAGGTGACTAAATATGGAGTCTGATTCTGGGATAGATTTGTTCAATCCTAGGTTCAAGGGCACTAGGTTTGAACGCTACCAGCCTTAAGTAGCCTGGATAGGATATAAGGGCTGGAAAGCTCTGGTCACCCCTTCTTGCTTTTCTCCTTTCTTCCCACTATGAACTGCTTCTCCTTTGAGATGCTCCTCTGCCAAGCCACTTCTACCTTGGAGGCAGCTGATTATGGAGTGAAACCTCTATAAAGTGTGAGCTGAATTAAGCTCTGGCCCTTCAACTTTGGGTCTTGCATACTTTGTCTCAGCGATGAGAGAAAAGTAAATAAAACACATTCTGACAGACTCTATGCTAGTTTGGGTCTTTCCTTTGCATCACCTTGCCTGTAGGGTATCCAGGGTCCATTTTCTTGGATTTATTCTCTTTGGAGATCACTTCAATACTTGCCCAGTGGATTTTTTTTTTAGCAAATTTAGAAAGCTTTTTTAAAAAATTTTGTTTTCAAATGTTATGTTTTACCTTTGTCTCTTCTTTACTCTGAAAGTTCAGTAACACATAGAAACTTGAATAATCCGCAATAGCTATCATTTCCATAAACATCTTTGTATTTCTGCCCTTTTGCTCACAAAGTTTTTGTACCAGTTTAGACATTTTATTGATTTAAGAAGTTTAACACACATGCATACACACACATACACACACACACACACTCACGCACGCACGCACGCACGCACACACACACACACATACACACACACACTCACTGACACACATTTAATTCTAAACTCTCCTATTTAGTGAATATCACTCTCCTTCCCTTACATCCCAACCAGGGTGGGGCAGGCTTTATCCTAGTATTGCACCATAAATTAATCATAGCATTGTGTACCCCAGGTTCAACCACCTCCAAAAAGCCCCACCTTTGACCACATGAGGCATGGGGCAGACATCTAAACACAACTCATAACACTATGAATGTGTGAAATTCATCATCTTTTCATGGCAGAATAATCATAACGTATTTTTATACTTTCCAGTGTTTTTTTTTTTGAGTCCTCTTATAACTTTCATCTCTTCACTAAAATATCAATTTTTCATATTTTGTTGATTATGAGTGCAACCTCTTCAATCACTGTGTAATTAGTTTCAATCTCTAGGCTACTTTCAGATCTGTTTTTATTGACTGTGGTCTTAAGAATGTGTTCCATGGTTACCAGTTTTTTAAAATTATTATTATTATTATTATTACTATAATTATCAAGTATTATATAGTATTCTTAAATGCAAGCACTACACTTTAAAAGGACTGACATAGCAGCAGGTCTACATACAGCAGCATGATCATGAGTGCCTAAAAGATATTTTAGTTAAAATGGTACAAGAGTTTCTTTCCCTTTTACAATAGCTTTTCTACATTTTGGATTTTATTTACTCTTTAAGTTTCTTACACTAGTGAAACCATATCATGTTTACACATGAAAATCTGATTTATTTCACTCATGTGTATGATATGTTTATCTTTCTTTATAGCTAAGTAATATTCCACTGTATAGAATTCCACATCTTTTTTATCCTTTCCTCGGTTGATGGGCATTTGGGTTGTTTCCAAGATTTAGCTATGACAGATTGTTGTACTGCTATAAACATGGCTGCACATGTGTTGCTGTGGTGTGATGTTTTCTGTTCTAAGGAACAATTAGTGCTTATATTGTTTGATCAATTTTGCATGCCTATTTCTGATCATCTGACCAAGCACTCTGAAAATGACAATATGCAATATCATAACCATTGTTCGTTTTCTGTCATCCCGTTTTCAATTTCTGTATTGTTTTCATTTTTTTTAATTCTCTTTCAAATGAAAAACAACTATTAAAACATGTTACAACTAGGACATTGGCTTTTTCTTTTTTCTTTTTCTTTTTCTTTGTTTTTGCCTTTCGTTACTGTGATTGAACCCAGGCTCTTCATGCTGAGTTACATCTCCAACACTTTTCAGTTTTTATGTCCCTAAATGGACCAGGCTGAGCTTGAATTTGCAACCCACCTGCCTCAGCATCCCAGAAGGCTGTGACTGCAGCTCGATTACAACTTGCCTGGCTCCTAGCTGCACTTAAACTTTAAAAGAAACATTGCTTTCTCTGTGATGTAACTTTTTTTTTTTTTGTCTTTATGAGGCATAGTCTCACCATGCAGTTCAGGCTGGCCTTGAGCTCACTTGTAGCCCAGGCTGATCTCAAACTCACAACAATCCTCCTGCTTCAGCCTCCCAAGTGCTGGGATTACAGGCATGCACCACCACGCCCAGTTTGATGTGATCCACCTTGGACAGGATTACTTATGTGGTGAAAAACTGTATCACCGTTGTCTTGGTTACTTTTCTCTTGTTGCTGAGACAAAATACCCAATGCCCAAATTGAAGGAAGGAATGGTTTACTTAGCTTACAGTTTGTGGAGGTTTCAGTCCTTACTTGGCTGGTTCTGAGGCAGAATGACACATGGCAGAGGGCAAACTGTTCACGGCAGCAGAGCACAGCAAAAACCACAAGCAAAAAGGGAGAAATGGCCGCAAGCTGCCCCCTTTTCTCCCCTACATTGTACACAGCCTACCCCCATCCAGGGGTTGTGAACCTCTCACACAATCTCCATGCCCTCCTCTTCCACAGGCTCAGAATGTTTACAAAGTAAGCACCCCAGCTTCCTGCTGAATCCCTCAGTTAAACCTCCAGATTCCCCAAGTTGACACAATGTATCAACCATAACAACTGTGTATATACTATACTTCCTCCAGCTTTTAGAGGGCAGCTACTTCTCAATCACTGAAGACCAAAAAGTCCGCAAGCCCTTTCAGTGTGTGTCTGCTTCGTACCCAGGAGAGGTTTGAATATCTCTGAGGTTCCCATCTTATCTCCCTCCTTGGACAAGTGGATTCACCTGTTTGTTTATTCACAGAACTGCTGTGTTTTCAGGAAGTGAAGGAGTGAAAACTCCATAGTGTTTTTTTCTTCTCTTGGAACTTTTTCTCACATGAGGCCATGTGGTTGTTTAACATAATTACATTTTGGGCTTTGTAATTTCTTTAAATCTTCTCTCGCTACTCTTCTACTCATTTTTCTACTCCATCTGGGATAAGAGCCAGCAACGAATATTTCTCCTTCATGGGAAGCTCACGGCATTTATGACTTCAGTGTTTCTTTATTTCTTTTACTCTTCCAGGTATTGATACTAAACATGATTTCTATCATACATGGTTTGATTTGTTTGCTAAAGTGAAGATGATTTCCATTTCATTTTGTTTTCTTTCATCATTTCTTTCTCTCCTCTCTTCTTTTCATCTTTTTTTTTCTTCTTCCTGTGTTTCTTTCTTTCCAGGGGTAGTAAGAATTATGTCGAGGGCCTTCACAGTGTATTACATCACCAGCCTTTTAAATTTTTTAATGGACATTTCAGCGCAGAGTCTTGCTACGTTGCCCATGTTGGATCTGAACTTAAGATCATCCTGACTCAGTCTTCCAGAATTTTAAGATGAATGGCACATGACCCACCATGTCTCTCTTGATACTTTCTATGCCTTAATTGGAAGCAACAGCAACCAAAGCATAAAATTTTAAATAAATGAATCTCAAGAAAAAAATGGCGGGAAATAGTTATTAACTGAGATTGTGAATTCTTACCTGTGCAAAATCTGTATATATACATATATTTTTTTTTCAGGAAAAGAAAAATAGTATGTTTTTTTTCAATAGATGGTGTTATACACACATGGGAGACCCTAGATTATTTCATATTCTGCTTTCCTGTACTGTTTGGAGTTTGGAATGTTGGGATGGACATAATTAAATGTCTTGGAGATGCACTACTTACCTGAACAAAATCTAATAAAGTCCATTCTTGTTTCATATAAACCTTATGCACAGAAAAACCACTACCTTGCTGTCCCTTAGAGAAGAACCCAAAAATGCACATGGAACGATCTCAATAATCAAGCTTACCTGAGTAGCAGTTCTCAGTACTAATAAATGTCTGGAAGCTCACGACCACCACTTTGTGCACATTTTGTCATTGTAGAAGCCAAAGGTAATTTGTGTTAGCTTCAGTATCTCTCAATAAACTTAGTAAGAAAATATTTATTCAAGTTTTTCTTTCCCTGAATTGTGTATACATTTTTGGTGGACTCTGTATTTGTATGCTCTATGAATATAATTAGAAAATAGATAAGTACTGTAAAGATACAGGTACTCTCTTGTAAAAGCACTGAATACCTATAACTTTATCAAGGTATTTCCCACAAAAATACTTCTTATATTTACACTGTATATATTTATCTATATCTAAATCAATTGATTATCTATCATGTGTCTATCTATCTATCTATCTATCTTGGACATAACCATGTAGTGTTTCACATATAGTATGACTAGTCTCTACCCGAAATACTTGGGACAGAAAGTGGTGCTGATTTCCTAGAACTGTTTGGATTTTGGAATATTTGTATGCACATAATTAAATATCTTGGAGATGGACTGTGTACATGGACAGAATCAAGCAAAATGCATTTTTGTTTCACACACAATTTATGCACATAACCTGAAAGTATTTTTATACAATATTTTTAGCACATCCTTACAGTGAGTTACCTCCGATAGGAGGTCAAATCTGGGAATTTGCCCCTGTGGCATCCATAGAAATGTTCAAACTATTTCAGTTTGGAGCTCTCTGGATTCCAGTTTCAGATTAGAGAGAATGAGCCTTCAGAACAGGTAAGAAATTATATATATATATATAATGCTGTACACATACACATAATATACACATACTTATACTATACATATACATATATATAGTAAACTATATACTATACTATATATACATATACTATATACGTGTATGCCTACATATGCAAACATATGCTTTATTATGCATGTATGCAAATATATGAAAACACACATATATGCACATCTATTATATGCATAAATATACAGACACAGATACATGCATGTTCTTATGGACCACATAGTGTATGGATGATTTGTTATGTACACATATGCACATAACTGTCAAGTCATTATTCCAAACTTTCTGGAGCATTTTGTATTAATGTCATCAACTAGAGGGCAACCAGTCAGAAGAGTAGAGAAAAGTTTCACACTTCTGTTCAGCACTGTATAACCTCGCAATGCAGAAGAAGAAAGATCCCAGCTACAGTGGACAATTTAATTTCCACAATGGACAATTTAACTTCACAGACCATTTTGTACTCTTTCCCTATTCAGGTCTCCATAAAGTTATTTCAGTAGGTTTTATTGAAAATCCCTGTCTTAGGAATGTACCCAGTCTTTTGGAAACCTCACTATGAAAAAAAAATCCTAGCAATTGTATTTTTGAAAAGCTCACATGTGGTACATTACCCTTTATAAATTAGAGAATGTTCATGCAGAATTAAGATTGAAGTTGTTAAAAATATGCAGTTGAACATAAGCTTTACAGGAATTAGAATTTCTGGGTCTGCCTGTGTGAATCGTAACTTCTTCCAATATTTAGAAGTCAGAAAACGAAACTAGGACCTATTCCCCAGGTATAACGAGGGCTAGTGTACATCACTTTCATACATAAGCCTCCTTCCTTACTTTCTTACATGATTTTGGATTATTTATACTCTATTTGAACACCAACATCTCTAAATATCATTCCTTACTTTGCCCAGATTCAGGAAGACAACCCCAACATTGTGATGCTTCTTCCACATCTCTTGACTGGTAAAACAGTAACCATCGTTGCTGAGTCTGGTTTCTTTACGAAATCAACTCACCTTGGATCCCACTGTCTAGTTCTGGTTCGGGGCCCCTGGCACCCTGTCATGTGACACTTGGCTGTGTTCTTGGCAGTTGCCTATACACATACATACTTATACTATATAGTAAACTATATACTATATACATGCATGTATACATATGTAAACATATGCTTTATTATGCATATATGCATATATATGCATACATACATAATATGTATGGTCTCCTTAGAATTAGAAATAGAAGTGACAGGTGCCCAATTGAGAGCATGGGGAGATAGTTCTTGTAGGAAAATAAATACTACTTGAAGGGCATGCATACAGGGTCATAAACATCCAGGGTTGCTGTTTAAGTCAATCTACCTCCCGCCCACCCCATACACCAATTTAGAGAAATTGAAACTCGTTACTAAAACACAGCATCCATTTTGCCACTAGCTACTTTGGGTTCTGTGTTCTACATCATCTCAGATTTACCTATATATTCTAATTTGCCCCAGTGTGGAGTGCATGTGTCATGAGCTGCATCATGATGCGTCCATCAAGTGCCCACATTTTGCTAAATGTAAGTCTGCATGTATAACTTTGTTTCCATATCATTGTGTTATCAAAGAAAGGTGAAGAGCTACATGTCTGCTTCCAAGCAAACACTTGGGAAGGCTGAAGCAGGAGAATGTCAAGTTCAAGTCTAGCCTTGGTAACTTAGAAATGTCACAAGACTGTCTCCAAATTAAAAAAAAAAAATCAATAAATAAGGACTGTGGTGCTAGGTAGCCCAGTGTAAACGCCTTGGGTTCATCCTATATGTATCTACATGTCTATATATTCTATACGTGATCTACTGACAGCATAAATACCTCCATGCTTGCTTACAGCATTTATAATGTTCAATAACGATGAAATAATCTGACAATGTGTTTCTCAGAATGTAACCAAGATGTCAAGTTTCCAGAGACAGTATTCCTACTGGGTTACAAATTCACCTTCATTTGCCCTTGAATAACAACATTACAGCCAGTGATTGTTTTCTTGTCGTTAAAATATGGCTTCTAACAAAGTCATCCAGTACAGAATATTGGCTTCATGAAGGACACACACATAAGTTTAAGAGGAAAGATATTTCTTGGGCAAAGAAACAGATAAAATTAAGGGCTATATAGTACATTAAAGTATTTACTATCCTTCTATAGAGATGTAATGCTTCCTCAAAATACAACGTTAAGCATTATCTCCTTAGAAGATAACGAGAAGACACAAATTTTATAGTCTGAAAAAATATGTGCATAGGCGTTATGTATATGATAAATATGTATTGTATATAATACATCTGTGTTCCTGACACATCTGATGTGAGAAGCTCTTTACTTTGAAAGGAAAATGTTTAAGTTATATACCATTTAATAATGAACTTGGTCACTCACTTTGGCTTCTTGTCCAACTCCCTGTAGCAGACAAGCTTATCGCTACTGTACTGGCCTACACCTCTTCACAGATACTTCTGTCTGACACTGCTGACATACTTAACACTTATGAAAACATTTTAAAGATAGAACTTCTGATATTATTCTTAGTGTAAATATTATCTTGTGGTCTGTGTTAACAGGCTTTACAGCTGATGGAATCGCTCAAGAAGTTTCGTAATTCTAGAGTTAACTTCCTTGCGTCTTTGAAAAACACTAAATGCGCATATGCACTAACTATCTGTGTGAGAATGGCGTTTCCTCCTGTATACTCAAGAGACCGGAATCTCAGTGATTTTCATCCCTCCCTCCATTGCATTTACTCTCAGATCACGAAGAGTACGAGAAGAGAACTTTCCCACTGAGGCTCATTTCTAAAATAGCACCCACATTAGAAAATCAAAAATCACAGCTGGTGGGGATCATTGAGTGAAGGAAAATCGACCTGACCACTGTCGCGATGAAATAGTATCAGATGAAATAGGTGCTGACATTGAATTCTGACATACTTTGTGTTTAAAAATAGCTAGAAAGGAACGGCATTGACTGAATTGTTGATGTTACACTGGTGATCATTTCATGATTTGCCATACAAAAGCTATAAATAGTTGCTTAAAATTCTGCCCAGGCGATGATGTGTAAAGTGTTGGTGTTTTCTTAAGAAATGCATTTTTATTCTTGTGAATTGTACAGTCAACATAAATTTCCCAAAGGCAAAATTGTTGCGTAAACAACTAGGATTAGTCTGTATGAAGCGGAAGCTGGATTGTACAGAAGCGTCAGAATCTTTTAATGTGGGCCTTCTTGAAATGAATTGAGACAGGGTGAATTTTGCTCTTCAAAACATTTCCTGGCTCCCAAGATAGTTTGATTAGCCATATAACCAGGCTGCATTATTCAGTTTGATAACTGGCAACAACTAAGCATTAAAGAAAACTTCTAATGGGTGTTACACAGTCCCCAGGCAGAAATGAATCCAAACTAGGGCACCACGCCTAGTTTGCTACTTTACACCAGGTGGCCATGCAGGTGTTATGCATCAATGCAGGTCTTTAGCACAAGATTATCCACCCATATTTTCTTTGGACAAGTATCTTCTCCCACCCTCAGGAGAACACTTTCTGGGAGTGTGGTTGTAGTTATCCAAACTGCGTTGGAATGTCATTAAGTCAATCATTCTGTTATACATACCTTTCTCTACATCCATTTTCCTCTTTGAAAAAGAAAAGTGCACGCCATTCAGCAATCTATCCTTTGTTCTGTTTAAATGTAATGATTTGAGACTCTTCTTTTTAGCTATTTGAAGAAATGCTCTTTTAGAACCCAGAATTGACACATCTTGATGTCCCAAGTCAGAGGACTGAAACACGCACAGGAGAACTTCGAGCAGTTAAAGGTAGATTTCTTACAGCTAGATAAGGACTCACGCAGCTGCTGGCTTTTATTTGATCAACATTTTCTTGCAAAGGTGGATTCTGCCGAGGAAATCAGAGAGAAGAGTAGCTATAGTCCAGAATTGCTGAGTCAAGTGTTCAAATTTCATGCTAATGTCCTCCTTGAGGACTTAAAAAGCAAAAGCTGTCAGATAAAAGTGACTTAAGGGGTGGGGATGTGGCTCAGCGGTAGAGCTCTTGCCTTGTATGCACAAGGCCCTGAGTTCGATCCCCAGCACCACATACATTAAAAAAATATAAATAAAACCGATAATAATAATATATAAATAAATTTTTAAAAACAGTGGGTAAAGAATAAAAAGTGACATAAAACTCATAGGACATTCTTCACACCTAGCAACAGTGATCATGGAATTATGACAACATTCTATTTTTTTTGGAGAGTAACAAAAAAATATATTGGTTAATATATTGTGTATTGTTATCTTCAGAGTAGTTGCTCAGATTACATGACATAATTGATCAAACACTATAAGCACAATCATTTTTTCGATGAACTAAAAAAGTCAGTAGTATAACTACCTTATCTATATTTGTGTGTGCATATATATATATATATTTTTTTTCCTTTCCTCCTTATATTTAGGTTGTACATTTTAATTAGCTTTCCACCACTATGACCAAGATCTCCAAGACAGTCCAATGATAAATTGAAGAGTTGTATTTGGCTGATGGTTTTAGAGGGTTCAGTGCTTGGACCTTGAGCACATTGCTTCGAGTTACTGGCACGTACTGTACACCATGGTGTAAGCACATGGTGGAAAATCGTGCTTACCTCACGGTGAACAGGCAGCAAAGAGACAGCAGAGATAAGGCTGGGGTATCCCCAGGAAAGACAAACAACCCCAGAGCCCTAAATTTCTCCTGCTGGACCATACCTCCCAAAGTGTCCCACACTTTCCAATAGCTCAATTAGTAGGTCCCCAGGCCTTTGAAACATAGTCCTTTGGCAACACACTACAAATCCAATAATACTTTTCTCTTTTCCAATATGTGTACCTTCTTACATTTTATAAAAGCCAAAGATAAAATGATCAGTACATGCAGAAGCAGTAAGGAGACATCAAGAGAAGCATTCATGGGTAAATTTTATGTAACATCTGGTATACAGTGTTGATTCTGGTCACCAATACATTTTTTCTCCTTATATGGCAATAGTTTGGGAGGAAGAATGCCAGATACTTGTACAATGTACCCAGAAGGGAAAAAGTCGCTCTCTGCAAATATTTATCAATGGCCTAAGAAAACACTTATGACATTCTTATTTGGCAGCCATGCAACATATTTCTGCCCTGTGATTTCTTTTCTGAATTAAAGTATGTTGTTATTGATGGTCTGTTGTGGGCCATTTTCACTGAGACAGTGTCTAGGGCCGGGGTGTTATTTGCTTCCTGTATATTTCAGGTGTGTTTCTTCTGGAGTCTGTATAAGAATAATCAAGTGGCTCTGAATTTCAGATGTAAACGTATGAATGCAGGAAACACATATTTTTAAATTGTTAATGCTTAAATCCGTTTATTTATTTTATGTGTAATGATATGCTTTCATTGTGGTGATTATTATATATACATATTACATCTAGGTTCTTTTCACTTCTGCTCTGAGCCCTCCCATCTCCCTCCTTTCCAAGAAGCCCTTTCTATCTCAGCAAAGTCAATCACGTCCCTGTTTCCTATGCTCCGTCTTTTATTTTCCTCGTAAAATTATCTCTATACCTTTGGTTTTTCATGTGAAAGAAACCACAAGATGTTCGGCAACCATTAGTCCTCAATTTGGGTGATGATGACTCACGTTCTACGAACCAAAATCTTTGGTACATTCAAACGTAAATTGAATGCAAGGAACTGCATTGCAAAAGAAAGATACACGAATCACTGTGGGATTGAAAGTTTGGTGTGAGTTTTAAAATCTTGCATAAATATTTTCCTGTGCAATTTGGAAGGTAATGTTTTTGGAGGGGATAAACTCCGATAAAATTTAAGTATCCTTGATTTCAAAATAGTAATATACCCAAGTATGAAAATCTTTGACCACTGACACCACATACAAATTTCACTTCTGATTTTTGTGATGAGTGCATTGAAATACAGGTACACTAAAACTATTCCATAGATTCACCTTCAGGCTATCTGAATGTAAAGCAAATTTCATGCTTAGTGAATCCCACTGCCAAAATATCTCACTAACTATATATCGATATTCTTAAACATGAAAAATATGCAAAATATGGATCAGTTCCAGTCTTCAGCATTTTGGATAAAGGTTAGTCAACCTGGGTGGACACTCACACTATGTTAATGGATGTGAGGTTACTATGAATGGATGAATCCATTGATTAAATCACAGCACTTGTGATCCATTCACTTTGCAAAGCCTCTACCTCTACACATTGCTTTGTGGCCAAAGAGCCCATAAGCTTTTGCAGGCACTTCAGATCATAACTGTAATAGGTAGGTTTCAATATGGCAGGCAAAGAACATAGACAAAGTAAAGAAGAGGCACTGGCTTCAGTGAACCTAGAGCTCCACGAAGTGATGCAATATGAAGGGAAAGGAAGTACAAAGAAGTGAAGGACATCATTTTATACAGAAATACACAAGCCTCGAAGTAGAACTAGATCTTTGGAAAGCAAAGGACTCAAAGTGCTATACTCTTCCCTTGGAACAAAGAAAAACAACAAAAATACCCTTGAACACCCAGTGGCACGAATATTTGAGGACAGACACCTAAATTATCACACATGGCTACTTGATGTCCTTGAAGAAAAGGATGACTACAAAATGAAAGTCATTCCCTTAATTGAAGAAATAATAATATTTCTTGGCACATACACTAAATTATATAATCATAGATAGCTGGTGTACACTGCTTAACACAAAAATGAATGAAACATATATTGAAAAGCATTTTGTATCGGTTTTCCTATGCACAAAAGAGCCATATCAACACTGGCATGGTTCACAGCAATGTCATTAATAGTTAAATATACTTTTAAAGTACATTCTCTTACATAATATTCTTCCTTTTCAACAATATTATCGATAGCAGTAGATCCTGTAGGGAAATGGATAGAATCCCATTTTGTTTGTGCTGAAAGCACGACTAATAAAACACTAATCCGAAGACTCAACAATGGCTTTTGGTTTAGAAAAGGAGGACAGATACCTCACAGGGACATAGGCAAACCCCAAATTATTATGTTATTTCATTTTAATTTCCTGTGCCATTTAGAAAGGAACACGAGTCTTTTCCACAAGTGGTCCATCTCAAGGGTCTTGTCATGGGGACAGCAAGCTGACTAACACTGTACTCAATGGTCAAATCCCATAAGGAGATATTCATCTCTATTAACATAACAGTGCTACTGTCCATGCAGGTTGCCCATCCTTTATTCAAAATACTGTATATTGGAAGAGCTCCATAATGGACAGGAACAAACTCTGTAGAATATTTGTCAAAATCCATATCAGCACCTAGACAACGGGGAAGCTTGTATTATGTAAGAACATTCCTCAAGAAGGGATGGTGGTGTATTTCAGCTACACGAATTTTGTTTAGAGGGGTGGCACCCTTTTTTGGAAGGAAACGTATGGAGAGTTTGGTCTAGCTACCAGTTCCCACCTTAAAATTACAATTAAATGAATAACACCTCATAATACAGTTACCTCCCCATTACACTTCATTTTGTAGAACCTGATTTTTGTGAAGGATATTTCCATGCAATTGTTGGAATTAGGTCATTATTTACTCTCTCACACACCAACAGGGAATTTAATAAAAGAGAACAAAAAAAAAATCACTGGAAGCAATTTTGAAGATCTATTTTTAATTCTGTACTTCCTTTGGATTTTTCCCTCTGCGATCTAAACAGATAGACATATATTTATTTCCCTTGTTTAATTTCCATTTCACATTGGTTTTCCTATTAGCTCTGTTTCTGAATTTAATTAACATTTTACATTTCTTAATTTCTTTCCTGGATTTGAGTACGTTTCCCTTATTAGCACTTCAAAGTCAGACAGAAAACACCTAGCAGAGTCTTTAATTGCATGAGTAGTTAATTTCCTATTACAGGCCAGCTCAGACGTACACTAAGTGGTCTTTAACCTTTTAAACATTCACAGCAAAATTAGAGTGTGGACGCCTTGAAACCCTTTTTGCATATTAATTTTCTTCAAATTCCTATAAAATAATAAAGAAGTTCATATTGTACATATAATAAATTTTTTCTGTACAATTGGACAATTATAAAATTATGTATAGTTTCCATTCCCCCCAAATTTGGTATGTTGGTTAATATATCACAATAGCTTTAATCCAGAACCTTTATTTTCTCACGACTTGACGGACAGGGTTATTTATCTTACTTTAAGTTTTATGTGATTTGTTGCATTAGGTGTTTGGTTTGTTTGTTTGGCTATTCTGTAAGGGACTCCGATGTGATTTTCTTTCCTTTTTAGTACGAAGTGATACAATGAGTTTTAGGAACTTTCCTTTGAAAATATTTGAGGAGATGTTATAAGGTTCTCAGATAGGAGATATTCCATAATCCACTTTATGAAAAGATTTCTTTAACCTCTTCAACATCTACTATAACAAAACTGGATGTTACTTTTTACTATATATTTTTCCACTTTGCTGACTGTTTAGTTTACTTCTACCATTCTATTATTTGAAAAAGATGCCTAAAACATTACAGTGAAGCATCATTTAATAAGTTTTTCTATCAGAGAAAGCAACTGGTTTTACAGAAAGTAAGATGACAAACATCCAACGTGGTGTAACCCCAGGACTTGGGAGTAGGAAGCAGGAAGATTGAGAGATTGATATCATTTGGGGAATTTGGCATCTTAGTGAGACTCTGTCACAAAACAATCAAATAAGTGTTGCAGATATACTTCTCTGGACAGATCCTGAGTTCATTGCTTATTTCTTTAGAAAAATGAGGAAGGAAGGAGGAACAGAGGGAAGGAAGGCAGGAAGGAATGCAGGAAGGAAGGAAGGAAAGAAGGAAAGCAGGAAGGAAGGAAGGAAGGAAGGAAGGAAGGAAGGAAGGAAGGAAGGAAGGAAGGAAGGAAGGAAGGAAGAAAGGCAGACTAAACTAACTCTCAGCTGGGTGTGGCAGTGCCCGCCAGTAATTCCAGAGCTCTGGGAGGCTGAGGCCAAAGGATTGCAAGTTTGAGCCCAGCTTGGGTAACTTAGAGACACTCTGTCTCAAACTAAACTAAACTGCACTAAACTAAACTAAGTTAGACTACACTACACTAAACTAAACTAAACTAAACTAAACTAAACTAAACTAAACTAAACTAAAAACTAAAAAGTGTGCTGTGGCTCAGGGTGAAGGCCCTGGGATCAATTTTTAATAACAAAAACCAACCTCATTTCAAATGAGATAAAGGAGCAGAGCAGTGGTTACTGTTGAATTGACATACAATGACAAACCCTGTTACCTTGAAAGATCACTTACTAAGCTCATTCTGTGGAAAATTAATATTCCGTCTTCTGTCTCCTGCAGGATACATCACCCTCCAAAATACTATGACCATTGGAATGCAATGTTACCCATGGTGCTTTGCAAATGAAGTTTAGGGAAAAATTCTTCAGAGGCTTGGGGGAGACTGATGTTTAGCATATCATTTGTACATCTCGTACTGGGAATTGTGGAATATCATGAACTGTGTGCTCACTAACCAACGCAAGAACACCTGACATAGTAAGATAGCTGTCTACTAATTTCTATTGGTTCATTGAAAGGAATAATTCATTGTTAATTTTTTTGACCAATTTTACATGCTTATATCTGGTAATCTGAACAGCTACTTTGAGATAACATTATGCAATGTAACAACCATTGATGAATTCTTATCATCTTGTTTTCTCTGAAATTCTGTATTATTCCTAATGTTTTTAAATTTTTTAATTCTGTTTAAAATAGAAAAATATCAACCTAAGAAAGGATGGTTTCTTAAGAAACCATGAACTGATATGAAAAGCTTCTAGTAGTAAATATGACACATTATGACCTTTCATAGTGAAAATAACTTAAATGTATTAGACAAAGCAAATTTAACACATGATGTCATGTTGTGCATTCGATCATCACTCCTCAAAGACCCATGTGTTAAATACTCCATGTCCACACCATGATCCCACTGGGGGGATGAGCTGGAGACACGGCAAGGTCTTTAGGTTATTGGTGGTGTGAACTTAAGAGAAATATCAGCTATGATGGCAGAATCAATGTTTAAGCCCAGCCCAGCTGAATTAATGACTGACATAACAGGATCCTGTCTCGGGGCTGGGGATATAGCTCAGTGGAATAAGCGCTTGCCTAGCAAGCACAGGGTCCTGAGTTCGATCCCCAGTACCACAAAAAAAACCAAAACAAAACAAAACAACAACAACAAAAAAACAGGATCCTGTCTGAAAACAATAATCATAACAATAAAATTAAAAAGGACTAAGGATATATCTTGCTGTGAATGTTCTGGGATCATTCCCCACTACTGCATACACACACAGAAAGAAAGAAAAAGAAGGAGAAAGAATTAAAGAAACAAAGAATGAAAGAAAGAAGACAGAAAGGTCACAAAGAGAAAAAAGGTAAGACAGGAAGAAAGAAAGGAAAGAATGAATAAAAGAAGGAAGTGAGTGAGGAAAGAAAAAGGAGATAGGGATGGAGATATAGAGAGATTGATGTGTATATATATATTATACACACACACACACACATATATATATATATATATATATATATATAGAGAGAGAGAGAGAGAGAGAGAGAGAGAGAGACACACAGATTAGAGACAGAGATATCAGGATCCCAGTCTATTCATATCCCCCTTGTTGACACCTGGCAAAGAGGTTAATGAATTATTGTGGCCGTACCTTCACTGTTTGTACCACGTCATGATGTACTGCACCACCACAGAGCCCAAGAACTAGGACCAATCAATCAGAGATTGTAACCTCTGCACCTGTAAGTCAAAAGATGCAATCCTTTTTTGACATTGCTTCATCTCAGATATAAGCTATAGTCCATAGTGACACTGAAAATATCTACAAAATCATTCTGGGACAGGCTTGCTACTTTCCTTACACAAACTCTAGCTCAGATAAATCCATGGAGATTTAAAAGTGGATTCTTCATTAAGTCCCAATGAGATGCATGTTCTAATTTTCAGTTTCTATATAAATCTGCATATCATGTAAAAGGTTAATGCCAGTAAAATGTGCTCATGGAGCAGGAAGAAATGAGCAAAAAGATCCACTGAGCTTTTTGTGTAGGTGTGTGTGTATGCCACACTGACAGCTACTCAGTGTCACTTTCTGTGTGCCTAGGAAGTAGGACTTTCACCCCTTTATTAACTGATGGCACATAGAACATATCTCTAAGTGTAACTTCATAATAAATCAAGGTAATTCAGTGGAGACTATTACCTTGTGCATGCCACGTCTCATCTGTTAGTGATTCCAATATCTCCCAATACGGGAGACAAATCAACTCCCAACACAATACAGGTAGGGAAATATCATGCAAAGAGTTACAACAAAGTTAGAGAAACACAAATTAAATTATGATCACCATCTTAAAACATAAGTGGAACGATTTCAGATAACACGCCTTTTAACTTCTGACTTCATTTGCTATGGTCTTTAATTCCTAATTTCACTTTGAAGCAAAATGAGTCAGCATGGTAATTTTAAGTTGTGCCATCTATTAAAATGCTGTAGCTTAATACTAAATTCTATTTTCACATCAAAGAGAAAAAGGATAAAAAGCCAAAAGTTTAGGGATTTCTCAGGAACACAGATGCTCAAAAGACCCACAGTCCCCGAGGCTGTAAATCACAGTACGGACATGGGTAATTTAATAATATTTTAGGCACTGTTCCCAGATCTTACCATTTTTTTTCCTGTAATCCTCAGGAAACACACGTACTGTTAAAAACCATTGGTGGCAATGGCTGAAAGAACTTTACAAACTTTGGCTAATTAATCTCCTTGTCACCATGGTGATATAAGGCATTAGACACCTATATATTTACACAGCCATTTCTTTTTATCGTACAAGCTTGAGCCCCATTAGTACAGTCACAAAATTTCTGGTCATAACAGGAGGTCATATTGCGAAAAAAATATCACAGTGATTCCTGAGCATGATTCTACCATTTCATAGTACACAGAAAAGACAATTGTGGTGGATGGCCATGCACTTTTTAAAAATTTCTCAGAAAATCACTTATCAGCCAGGTCATCCCATTGGCTAGAAGGTCAGATGGTCTTGAATTTGAAGCTCTCAATAACAGTCTATCCATGTCCAAGTTGCTGAACTTCACATTTTTAGTTCTTGCAATGACAATTAGAACTAATGAATCTAATTATTCATGGCTCAAAGTAAGTCCTGAACACACAATTCCCATTACTCTGGGGTTGAGCCCCAGAGCTGGCCAAGTTTCACAAACACATCCCCAAACATGCTGTTTCACGGGCCCCCATTGCTATAAATTACTTTAACTATCAGCACATCTATAAAACAATGTGTGAGCACCAACCTCCAGGCTGACACAGAGATACGTAACAAATAAAATTGCTCCGCTGTATGTCTCTATTTCTTGTTCTCAGACATAACCAGTCATAGAATGAAAACGTCCATGAAAGAAAGTGTGCAGAGCAATCCAAAACAAACGCCTTGAATTTTCCTTGTGCTGAGAGCTCTGTTGTGAATGAACACGAGTGCAAAAATGAGACAGGATATCATAATATAGCCTCTACCCTCTTCCATTTTCATCATCTGTCTTTCTCTGATACGTGCTGTTTGAATTTCCTTTGCCACATTTCCAACCCTGTGCTATGCTGTTAATTCTATGAGGGTATCTTGTGTGTTACTTGAAGAGGTACAGACATTTCTTTGGTATTATTCCCTAAACAACTCAACATACCAGTGTCTATAAGGGATTTTCATTGTATTAGATAGTAAAAGTCATCTAGAGATATTTAAAGTCTTCTGGAAGATATACACGGGTTCTGGGCTATTCCCACACCACTATTCATAAGGAACTTGAGTATGTAAAGATTTGGGTTGCCTGCATAGTTTCTGGAGTATAAGCCCTTGGAAAGTAAGGCATGAGGGTACTTATTTGGCGAGAGAATTCTCTACTCTGTAGTAGACATAAAACTGTTAACATTGCACTATATGAGCAATGCAAGCTTAGGGGGAGGTAGGAATTCCATATGGCGGACCACAATGGGTGGAAGTTCATTAAGAACCTCTTCGTAGTTAATGTGCAATATCTGTGCCTTGTAGACACTCTATTGTAATCTAATCTCAGATATAATACTCAACACTTTCCCCATATTACGTTTCCTTTCAACCTCTACTGCTAGGATTATCTCAAACAATCAAAGTCTTTTCTAGTTTCTCATTTCATTTCCGAGAAATGGCATGCTCTCTGAAAGAAGTCCCAGAAAAATAAATCTTTATTGGAGCGCTAAGTGAAAGTAAGTGCAGAACTACAGCCAGAGTCTACATTTGGAGACTGAAAGAAGGTAAATTCAGGTGGTGAGTCTTTTATCTTCACTTTGCCTGGCCTCTCTACCTTCCTACCCAAGCATGTGAGTCTAATTTACATCTTACACTTCTTTATGCTTACTTCGCAATTATGTTAGCAGTCTAATCTTTCATGCAATGGTTGAAAAAGTCTGCAATGGTTTTGGACTTCTTGCATTAAAGTACTTAGAAATACCCTCTCTAAATCTTTCAGTTCTTTGTTTTGAAAAAGGGCTTGAGAATATCCCACTTTGTGAGATAGTTTTTCTATATAGACTAAACAACATACAGCTTGTAGTATTACATGCAATAATGCACGCAGTATATGATGTGTTCCTAATTTGAACTTTATTTCAGTTTAGAAATAGACCAGTACGGTGTTCTCCCTTTGTTCAGGACAGCAAGTGTAAGCTAACATGTCTTGGTTAGTCACACAACTGTGAACGAAATTAACTAATATTAAGAATGTACATGATGGGATTGCAGTGGCCACTCATAGAGTCAGGTGTGGCAGATTGCAAAAGGGCTGTCTGCACCCTGGAGATCCCAAAGATGCAGCAGAAGTCCTGGACCCACTGTGGCATCCTGTGCAAGTCTGTATCAGGAGGCCAGAGCACCTGTGAAGGAGGGCTGAAGAGTCTGCACTAGAAGGCCAAAGAAGATGTGCACAGTGAAGGAAAAGATTATAACTCCTCTGCAGAAAGAGAGGTGTTCACACTTTATACCATTCAGGGGACAGCTACCTTGGGTTGGATTTTCTGTCCTCCATAAATCCCCTCAGCCACACTCAGAACTACACTGATCCGATTTAGTTGGGCATTTCTCACTCAAGTGCACACACTCAGTTAACTACCAGAGGAAGTGGGGGTGCCCTTCTCACATCTTTAAAGGATTCAGACCATGGTTGGTGGGCTTCAAGACAGAATCTTCATGGTGGAAATATGTGACACAGAAAAGTTCTCAACTCATGGCACTAGAAAAAAGAACAGAAGGAGGATAAGCAGGCAGAGGAGAAAGAAGATGGAGAGAGAAAGAGACAGGGGAACACAGGGAGGGAAATGAAGGAACCAGGGAAAAGATATATCCTTAATAGGCATACCCCACCACCTAAGTTTTCATCATCTCTTAATAGGGTCACCAAATATTGCACCTATCAATGACTTTAGCCACTAAAGGGATCACAGCCTTCACAATGCAACCATTTCCCTAAATCTATGCCTTCCAATCCCACAGCAATGGGGACCAGACCTTCAACATACAAGCCCTTGAGCAGAAATGATAAATCCAAACCATAAGGCTCTTCTAATCCCTCAGGAATGTTACATATTGCTTAGCATTTTATTTATATTCTGCAGCTGAAAAAAATACAGAAGAAATGGAGAGGTACAGTTACAAACCCTGCCACAATACCAGGAATCCATGAATGGAAACAAGGAAATTTGGCCGTGAATTCTGTATGCTTGAAAATAAAAAAAACTTCTCAGAAACAACCAACACAGAAACGTTCTAACATGACATAGGTAATTCAAAACTATCAATTGTATAAACCGTCCCAGTGTGGAAACCATTTGCGAGGAAGTCTTCCCAATGGTTTCCACAGTTAGAAAAATAAAACTACATGCAAAAGACATTTCGTCAAGATCTTACAGACTGGAGTCTTTGAAACTTTCAATTTTTCACCTGAAGTCAGGGAACCAAACATAATTTTTGCTGTGTTTGTTTCTGATGTGGTTTGTTTCCTTTTGTGTTGATCTGGCAGTTCTTGTCTCCTCATGGGAACTTTCTGAAATCATTCTATGACTTTTTCTTGTCTTCTCTCTATACGAAAGGCAATGAGTTTGATAAAGAATGTAACAGGGTCCCTAGCCAAACTTACAGCGACATGATAGTTTGGTGCCATGGTCAGCCCTTACAGTTCAAATAAACGAGCCGGTTTAGTTTAATTGTCAACCCCAATGGCCTGAGAGTCGCCTCGAGGGTGAAAGCATAATTCTGGTTGTATCTGGGTGAGTCTTGAATATTTGACCTGTGAGAGCTACATCTGGAGCCTGGCCCATCCCTTTCTAGCACTGTTCCCCTGCTCTGCCTCCATGAACAGAGCAACTTTGCCCTGCCATCTCTTACCATGCACTGAATCCTCTCAACTGGTGAGCCAAAAAACACCACTCTTCCAATGGATTTCATGTCAGTGATTGGAAAGTTGACAAGCACAGTTGGTGCTTTGACTGTATGACTGATTCACTGCAAACTTAGATATGACTGAAGCCATTCATAGTCTGGTTTATGCTCTCCAGTTGTTGCTTTGGTGTTTATGTGATATAGTGTGTGTGTGTGTGTGTGTGTGTGTGTGTGTGTGTATACACACATGTATCCTAACTCCTAAGTAGATACTGCCAGCGTTCTATTCCTAGATGTATACCACTAAGACCTACCATCAAGAACTCAAACAGATACTGGAAGACCAGCGTACACTGCATCACTATTTAGTGAAAAGGTACAATCAATCCCCACGTCTCTCTGCAGAGAAAAGCATAGACAATACAGTGGATGTGTGCAGTCTAATATCACCCACTCACAGAAATGAACAGCTCTAAAATACGCCGTACCCTAGATGAACCCTGAAAATATTACTCCAATGGATATAAGCCAAATGTGCAAGAACACTTCGTCTGTGATTCCATTTATCTTATATATCTAAGTAAAGCCAATTCGTGGAGACAAGACAAATGAGCGTTTGGTTGCTGGAGGCTATGGATGGGTGGATTCACAAGAAATTGTTGTATTCTGGTTAAACCTCATGAGAAAGCTTTCAGGTAGAATGCTGACAGCCTCATACAGGATGTGTGTAATTAATGGTGCAGAGCCACACACTTAAAATAGTTAAATCAGAAATTTTATTATATATACATTATAAATATATAACCTAGTATATGTTAGATACATCGTAATATACACATCATATGATATATATGACATGCACACATAATATATAACGCATAATTAAATTCATAATAAATTTTCTAATTTATAATTTACAAAAACATCCAGTTCCACCTAATCCTTGGCTCAATTACAGTTATGAATGTAAGTAAATGCGGGTTCACTAACTAAGCAAAGTACAGTAAGATAGGATGTAGGTAGCTGGGCTTGGTGGCACACACCTGTGATCCCAGTACTTTGGGAGACTGAAGCAGGAGGATCACTGCGAGTTTGAGGCCAGCCTGTGCTACAAAGTGAGCTCAAGTTCAACCTGAACTGCATAATGAGACCCTGTTGCAAAAAAAAAAAAAAAAAAAAAAAAAGGATGAGGCATAAATATGAAGAATGACAGATTTTCTGAATTTATTTTTTTAATTTCCTTTTTATTAGTACATGTTTTTGATAAGTCATAATTACTTTAACTGAGGAATTGATAGATATACATATTGCATCTCAAATATGTTTAATTCCCCTTCCCACCTTTCCATACACCCTACCCCAGATTCCCAACTGTTAATTAAGCATGTGAATTGGAGATGTCCCTTCTTCCTTTTATGGCCACAGACCAGGAAGATGTAGCTTTTATCTCATAGAGATATGACTCTTCTTGGGTGGCCTTTTCTCAACCACCTTAACTGCTTGTGTTAATCACTTTTGTGCAGTTCAAAGAAAACACATGGCATATGCAATTTAAAGAATTTTAATGTGGTTTACACATTAAGAAAGATCAGTTCACTCTGGGCTGGATCCAAGGCACAAACACTGTGGCTGAAAATCAGGGGAGAGAGGATGTTTTCATACTGTGGCTGCCAGGAATCAGGGAGACAAGGAAGGAACCAAGTCAGGACCCCCAACATTGAGCACAGCACCCCCATGTTTCAATCATCTTCTAAAACTAACACCTTTAATCACAAAATTACAACAGGAGAGGAATGTATTCAATAGATGAGGTGGGTTCAATATTGCTTGACCTGCCCAATCTTATTTCAATGCTTAGTACCTCCATGCCAATTTTAAGCAGTGGTGGTACCTTGTGAACCCACTTTGTATAATCCCTGGTATGGGATCCTTCAACAACACTGAGCAGATGCCAGTTCCTGGTAGAAAATTTTATCCTCTTTAGAACTATAAGCTGAAATAAATGTGTCTTTATGAATAATCAAATCTCAGGTATTTTGTGATAACTGTAGAAGATGGACTCAAACAGTAATCAGACTAGTAAGGATCATGGTAATGAATGGAAACATTTACTAGTAGAAACTTTTGTCCTGAGAAAGAAATTAAAGAGAGGACCAGGGAGATAGCTCAGTGGCACAAGTGCCTGACTAGCAAGCACAATGTCCTGAGTTCAATTCCCAGTTAGAAAATAAAAGAGAAAGAAAATAAATGAAATGGGAAAAAAGTAATCTAAAATTAAACAAGATATTGGGTGCTCTAGGCAAGGTGGTGCATGCCTGTAATCCCTGCTCTCTGGGAAGCTGAGGCAGGAAGACTGTGAGTTTTAGCCCACCCTGGGCCACATAGAAAAACCCTTTGTCAAAATTTTTAAAAGGACATAGATGGTCCAAAACTACACCAAAAGCTTGGCATATAACCAAGGTCCTCAGAAAAGGTCCTCAGTTCAATCCTCAGGACCAAAGCCAATCATTCAAAGTGCATATCCATAGAAAAATTGGGAGTTTCTATAAACTTAAAAGTGTTTTACTATATAGTATAGTGTCTCTCTTCTGTAGGCAGGTAAAACTAAACACTTTTTTCTACACCTTGGCTGCATGACAAAATTCTCAGGAAACCTTTTGCAAATCATATGTGTAAGTCCATCTTGCATCCCTCAAAATTCTCAGGAAACCTTTTGCAAATCATATGTGTAAGTCCATCTTGCATCCCTCATTTCAGATACTTGGAATTTGGCTTTGCAAAGTACTAATTGATGACGTTAAAATTTAATAAAGTAGCGAGAAATATCATTTCAAACCCTAACCCATGAAACACCAAATCCAGGAGCATTTCCCCAAGTGCAAAAAATGCAGAAACTCCATGGTTAAGTTACTCCTTGAAACCAGATGCCTGATCCACCTTAACTACCTAAAAATGTTTCATCCCACTGCTCAGTTTTTGGAAACTTGAAATTACTAAGTACTTATTGTGGGGGAACTATAAATTACATTGCAAGCTTATGTTTCCTGCTTAGATCTTAAATTTGTTCTAATTCTCTAGATTTTAATAGAAATCCAGAAATCTTTCCCACTGTTAAATATTGTTTGGTTTCTATTTGTTCTTTGGCACTATGAAATTATCACATTCAATAAATACACAAAGAAATGTTCAACACTGTTGGCCATTCGAGAAATCCAACTTAAAAAATGGGACTCTCCTTTACCCATACATGATAGCTGTCATCAAGAAATCACAGAATAACACATCCAGGTGAGGCTGTGGAAAAAAGGCCCTTTTCTGCATGGTTGGTGGGAAAGTAAACTAGTACAAACTCTATGGAGATTCCTCAAAAATACTAAGATTAGAAATTCCTTTGACCAAGCCATTCGTTTTGGAGGTTTCTTCCACAAAGGGATAAAGTCCTCATACTATGCATACCCATGTTTACAGCAGTGCAACCCACAAAAGCTGAATACTGGAAGCAGCCAATATCTCCAGCTACAGGTAAGAAAATGTGGTATTTAGAGACAATACAGTGCTACCATGCCCTAAAGAAACATAAACAGACCTTTGAGGGGAGGGGGTTCACCACAGAATTAAGCGCAATAAATCAGGCACAGACACTTAGATATTACAAAGTTTCTTTTAGAAGAGAATCCCAAATCATATATAATAAGCGAAATGAAAGAGAGATGATAAGTGGTAAGGAGATGAATCTTTCTCAAAATGTGTCAACATTATGCAGTGCAAATACATACTAATTAAAAAAAAATGACTTTTCTCACGGGATTTTGCATCTAACAAAATGTTCTTTCACTTAGCTTCTTATTAGTGTTGGATTTTGGCTAGGGGTGCACAGTTTTTTTTTTTAATTTTTATACGTTATTTTATTTATTTTTTGCAATGGCTTTAAGAAGCACAAAATGTCAGAATTTCCTTGTAGTTTATCAGTTAGAATAGCACATGAAGTGATTGATTTCTCTCTATCACTGCATTTCTCAGTAGCTATTGTGCAGTGGATTACGAACTTCCTGGAGACTGACTGATAAATTTACTAGTTAGAAGGAGTTTGGCAAGTCGTAGTGCATTATTTCTCACCTCCTAATGAAGAGCAATCATTACAAATATCATTCATGGCCACTCTCTGAACATTAATGCGCAGTTACGTGAATTTTTTTTTTTTAATGAAATTCTTTTAGCACACTGCTATCAGCACCACGGAAGAAACTATTTCAGTTTCACGGAGCACTCACTTCTGTTTACTTAATTGTGTTATACAGCTGGAAGCGAGCACCAATTGTGAGATGAATTTCAACCGTCACAATCTTCCCTATCAGCTTCCTGAACAATCGCATCTGGCCAGCCTCTGAGAACGCCCTCCCGTTTCTAATAAGCTGAAAGTGGCCCGAGATAATCAATGTGAATTAAAAAGTATAAAGAAATCCACGTCACCTCATTGATGGGCTTTCATTGCTGTTCAGTAATGATTAATGGAACAACTTGGGAACTGAGGAAATCCTTGCAAGGTGATTTTGCTTGTTTCATTTTGCACTGCGCATTGAGATTTCAGAGAAAACGCATATTGAAAACAGATCTGAGGTGGTACTAATTTTCTCCATAATATGCTTCATCTGTCAGAAGATCTCAAATGTTTGTAGCTCATCAAATATATGGGCACAGGGAACACGAAGGTCTCAAGGAGTATATAAGTTCATATCGTCCTGTCTTTTTATATATAAGCACCAGTATTTGGAAAGAACAAAACATAACATAGAATAAACACCATGATATTCATATTTGTTTTCAAACGTAATAAAATGATATCCTACAGGTTAATAACAAATCTTTCATGCACACATATTGGTCAAAGAACATAACGTTTAAAAAGGCAAAGTCCTTCCATTCCTAAAATGGTTAAATTTAGAGATTGAAACGTTTGCTTTGAGAAAAACAGCGACATATAGCAAGGTGGAGGGAAAAGAGCTCTAAAGGAAAAAAAAAATGGGCGGATGGAGGTAGAACTTCAGCAAATTGGAAGAGGGCTACGAGAGGTGAGGAGAACGCAGGAAGGAGACCGAAAAAGCGTGAAGAGCTTCCCTTTGCATAGACGAACTTCCCACAGTAAATGTCATCGCTGCAAACACAGATTGATAAATAACTACACAAATAAATAAATAAAGGCAAGTAAATTCATTTCATGTATGTGACTTTTAAAATCTCCTGCATCAAGTGTTTATAAAATAGTCATTTATTAAAAAGGAAATAATATTGTTGGAAAGCCACAGTGGAAAATAAGATAGCGACCCATTTCCGGATTTGAAAGGGCTCTGAGTCGGCCAATCAGGTTTCCTTTCTTTGGGGTCACTGATGGAAAAACAAACCTGCTGCAGCAAGGCCAGGGAGAAGTAAGTTTCTACATAAGATGCGGGAGAACGAAGACGAGAATTTAGCAGAAAGGTGCGTATGTAGACAGGAAGGAAAGAAGCTCCGGACAACAGACGTTCTTGCCTCTCCAGGAAAAGCGCTGCATGAGGGAGTTTGGAAAAAGGAGCAAGTCCTTTTTCCAAGAAGAAGAGTAACGGATAATGACCCCGGAAGTCTTTGAATCCCAGCTGAGCCCGCCCCAAAGTTATGAGCACATCCTATCTGTCTCCGTAAGAGCTGAAGAGTGCAAAACGAGGAAGAATGAGAATAAGAGGGAGAGGAAAGGGAATGAAAGAAAAAGAGAACGATCGAGGATTATCAGGAGAGACGTACAGATGGATGGGGGTGTGGAGAGAGTCTGAGACAGAGACAGAAACAGAATTAAACGTTTACTTTCCACTCGTAGTAGAAAAAAATCAGGTTAAAATACGTTTAGACACTTTTGAGGAATTTCTATTTTTATTTTAAAGAGAGTAGAAAAAAGCGGAACTGTAGCAAAATGCCAACATCACAGCCATAAACAAAACAAGGCAAGAGCATTAAAAATGATACAAGGTTTAAAAAGATGATAGAAGTTAACAATGGTTGTTATATTATATATTGTTTTCTTCAACGAAATTGCTCAGATTACCAGATATAAGAATGCAATATTTTTCAAACCATTAAAGGGAATAAAAAATAATTATTAAAAAAACAAACAAAGAAAAACTTTAAAGACGATACAGTTTTTCATTAGACAATTGACCAAAGGTTGTTCTATTGCGTATTGTCCATTATTTTTAGGGTCCATCTCAGGAAAGCATGCACAAAGGCGACATGTTGGATAGCTCACACTGTTCTGTTGTCTGGGAGTAGCATAAGCACCTATGGGTGAGAGAAGAGAAAATTGTAAAAGAAACAGCATAGTATACTGTAACGAAAATAAGGATCATGTGTCTATAGGGCTACACGTTTTGTAGAGAAAGGATTCTAAGGGGTATTTTTTGAAACATATTGGTACTAAATACAGTTTTGGGTGTGCCCCATTAACATGAGAACAATAATCATTTCATTACTTCACTATTTCTAATAGCATTGATTTTTAATAGGTGGATGACATGGATACATACAAGATAAGGACAGAGTGCAAACAGAAAATGCTGCACAGTACATAATGGGTAGAACGATTGATGGATTCATAGATAAATTGATTGCTGAGATATGCAGGACGGGTATGTGATAGGATACATGATTAGATGGTGTGTAAATATCTAGAGAGAATATAGATAAGATTGATGGATATCGGTAACTAGATGAGACAGATTAGTGTTTATAATGAACAGAGACCAGCAAGAAAGATGTGTGCATAGATGGATGCTAGAGAATAGACAGATCGATAGATAGATTATCGATAGATGATAGATTAGAAAGACAGATACAATAAAAAGATGAAAGAGTGGAGGACATGATGCATAAGTAGATGGTGAAAGAAGAAAGAAAAAAGAAAGAAGCAAAGAGAAAGAAAAAAGTAAAAAGAAAGAAAGGAAGAGATTAGATACAAATACGATTAACAGATAGGTGATCAGTAACAGAGGTTAGCAAATAGATGCGATAGGGTAGATACAGGATGAGATATACAGGGAGGTGAGACAGAGAGAAAGAAAAAGAATGGGTGAAAGGAAAGGAGAGAGGAAAGAAAAGATGTGAAACCACAGGAAGAAAGGGAACCAGAGCTTAGAAATATAACAGAAGACATAGAGTAGATACAGGACGTGAAATACTTATCATCAAAGTTATACGGTGAAACTGACGGATACAACAGAGGACGTGACACGCGGTTATATGGGAAACGGAAAAAAGCACAAAGAAAAAGAAAGAGACAAAGGGGAAAAGGAAGAAGGCAGATTACTACATGGATAGATGGTAGGTACATATATGATAGATGATGCGTAGATGGAGGGATGGATAGATAGACAGACAGACACATACATACATACATACATACATAATAGAGGGACATACATACCTACCTACACAGCATTCTGGCCTCCTTACTTCAATCAGTGCCTGCCGTCTAACTCAGCCTATAGCATTCAAGGTCGTTCTAGTTCACGCGGCCCAGCATTTGCAAAATTCCCCATCTCACAGACACCAACATTGGCAGATTCCCAAGTCTTTCGTCCACAATATTGTCGGATTGATGTACAACCCACGCACACAACTCAGCACAGTTTAAGTCATCTCTAGATGATTTATAACACCTCTTACAATATAAATGCGATTCAAATAGTTGTTATTCTAAATTATTTAGGGAAAATGCAAGATAAGACAGATTCTACATGATCAATATAGATAATTTTCCCAAATATATATATATATATATATATATTTTTTTTTTTTTTTTGCAGTACTGGGGATCGAACTCAGGACCCTGCACTTGCTAGGCAGGCGCTTATTCCACTGAGCTATATCCCCAGCCCCCTTTCCCAAATATTTAAAAAATATTAAACTTAGGATACCTCAGAATTACATTTGTTCAGGGAATTAATTTTGATTGGATATGATGAGATCTTTTTTATTTTCCATCTTGTACCATCCTTCCAGTTGTCCTCCATCTTCCTGTGACCACGTTCTTTAGCTGCAAAATGAACTCTCCTGTTTCTCAATTTCTGTCCAGTATTTTACTCTTTCTTCACACTTTTGGTTTTCATAGATAAACCACGCAATTCTGAACTGCTTGCATCTAACTTAATTCACTGAAGGACATGGTCTGAAGATTCAGCGGTTTCCTACAAGTGACATCATTGTATTCTTCACTGTAGCTGAATTAAAGTGTGGGCTGTGTGTATGTATACATCTATCTGTCACTCTCTTATCTGTGTATCATCTACCTATCTATGTATAGAGAATGAGACATACAAGTAGGTGAAACAGAGAAAGAACGAATGAACGAAAAGGAAGAAAAAGGAAAGAAAGTAAAAAGAAAAATCAAAGGAAGAAAGTGAAACTTGATTTAGAAATGTAGTACAAGACAGAGAATTGACACAGGATATGAAATACTTATTATACACATGAGAGAGTGTTACTGCATCTTTTTTACCTCTATTTGAATTCGTCAATGCAAAACTAATGATTATAAAAGCAAACTTATGTATCCAAAATATACTTAACAAATGTGTATATATATATATATATATATATATATAACTGAAACACATAGTATGCATGCATAGTAGTGTATATAAACACATATCCATACATATCCATACATGTGTACAATATTATATACATATTAAAACATATGATTTAGTTTAGAAGTGAATTAAATTACTAATTACATTGGGAAACTTCTTGAAATGCATGTACTATCAAAATACCAAAGTATTACTCTGCATTCTGCTATTTGCATACCATATTACAAAACAAAACAAGGGGCTGGGGATACCGCTCCGTGGCACAAGCCCTTGCCTGGCAAGCACAAGGTCCTGAGTTTGATTCCCGATACCAAAAAAAAAAAATCAACAAACAAAAAACCAAGAACAACCAGGAAAGCAAGAACAGAACAAGGTATCCCATTATGGCAAGTTGCTGCCCACCTATCTTCCAAACTGCCACTCTTTCTACAATTTCTAATATCAAAACTGAAGGAAAAGAGGGCTCTCACTCTTGAAATGCATCGGCATCCATCAGGATTTTAAATTCAACCTCTTTCCCTCTCCTCTGAGGAACCTCGGAAGCATTTTATAAGTCATATTTAACTGGGTCCCCTCACCACCCTGATGAATTCCGAGACAAAATTACCATTCCAAGGAGGGCAGTCTATAATTAGTTCCTGTAATAGCACTTAACCAGCACAGAATAAATCCTCCCTTCAATTATGCTAATGAACACACCAGGGAGCCTGCATGTGGACTTCATAAAGAAACTGCATCTCAGCGGTGGGTTTCCCCTGCCTCCTGAAAACATGTCAGCCTTGTCAGAACTTCCCAGCAGCGCTCCCATTAATTCGGCAGTTCCTACCGAGTACTTGGGGGAAAAAATGGAGTTTCCTCATACCCCGGGTGGATAGGCACCTATTTATCTTCTGAAACCACTCTTGATCTTTAAAAAATAATACTTAACTTTGAAGGACTTGCTGCCTTAGAAGTGTTTGAAGCCAACGTAAAACATCATCCTTCTTCTGGTATCATCTCCCGGTGCAGACGTGATGGCGATGATGGACACACTTCTCACACATACAGATTCCCTTTGGCGGGGATGCAAATGACCCATGTACACAGCTTTATTCTTCTCCAGAACAGTAAGACATCCTTGAGGGGTTTCCAACCGTGGCATTGTGGACACTTGGATCAAGGTCACCTATCACGACGGGCACTATGCTGTTTGTCATAGGGTGCATCCTGATATGCTTGGGGTCTACTCACTTAATAACAATGGCAATGTATTATGGACTAGTTCTAAAAGGCGCCCCAAATGTGAAATATATTTAGAAGGTGAACGGATCGTGTAGATACTTCCATTGTCTGTGCATTCATCCATGGGCGAGTTGAGTAGCTGGTTATATTTTAGGAATTGTGCTGCAAGCTTGGGTCACTGCATATATATATATATATATATATATATATATATATATATACACACACACACATATATATATGCTTGTCTTTGCTTGCTCTCTCTCTCTGTATCTGTCTCTGTCTCTCTCTATCTCTATCTCTGTCTGTCTGTCTGTCTGTCTGTCTCTCTTTGCCACCTGCTCTAAGGTGAGCATCTTTCTTCCTCTGTGCCTTCCACGATTACGTACCTCACTTAGAGCCAGTTGACCATGGTCTATATATAGACCATGAAAATCACGAGCAAAACTCAGCCTCTCCTTGTTTAAGTTAACAGAGTTGGATGTTGTATCTCAGTGATGGGAAACTAGCCAACACACCCCTGCAAGTGCAACAACCATACCCCTTGATAGTCAAAAATAGCACCTGACATACAAATACAGTCTTATCCAAATCACCTACTGTGTTGGGTGAGCTTCCATTACTGTGACAAATACTGATGATGAACAGCTTACTAGGAGAAAAGGCTTAATTTGCTCAGTTTTGGAATTTGCAGTCACTGGTCTATTGGACACATTATTTTGGGTTTCTGACTAGGTCAAACACCATGGTGGTCTTGTACAGGAAAGTAAGTTTGCTCACTGAATGACAGCCAAAGAGCAAAAAAGAGAAAGAAAGGAAGTGTCCAGACCTTGCAGTCCCCTTATAAGTTTATAAACCATGGCCCTAGGGACCTATCTCTTCCCGTTATGTCTTTCCAATGGAATATTTCCACCATATCCCAGGAGGAGATGAATCCTCAAACGGGGTATTAGAAAGACTCTCAGATGCAAATGAGAAGACTGTGGCAGGTGAAGGATATTATCAGACACTCTCCTGCAACTGCCTGATGAGATGTTGCACGGGTGAGCTCTGAATCCATGTGTGGCCAATCTGTGGAGTGTTTCGCTTCCCAGACCTTGTCCTCTGCTCCCTCTCCCCTCCGCTTCTTCCTCCTCCTCCCCTTCCATCTCTTCCTCTATCTCCTGCTCTCCATCTCCTACTCCATTTCCTCTTCCATCTCTTCCTCCAGCTCTTCCAGGTCCTCCTCCTTCTTCTTCAAAGATGAGAGGGAGCATATATTACATGAAATATTTGACTTACGTTTTTAGTTCTGTTCCATTCCTCCACATTAGAATATGTGACCTCATAAGATGTAGAAAGTTTTCCCACTGTCTTATAAGCAATTAATAGCCAGCGGTGCAGGCACATAAGCCCCAAATTTGAAAAGCAAATGTGCACAAATGCATTTACAAGAGCTTTGCAAAGCTTAAAGAACTTTCCCTATGAGCAACACATTTTGCCAAACCTAAACTTGTTTGGCAACTCATTTTTCCATCTGAACAGGAAAGTATTTAGTTAAATATTAAATTCTGTGTTTCCCAAAGAAATTTCACTGTCTTTGCCATCCAATATATTTTGCTTCGAAAGGTGTGCAAAGATGATCTCTACAAATCAATAACTTCTTCAGCCAGAGCACCTGTTTCTGTGTGTGTGTGTGTGTGTGTGTGTGTGTGTGTGTGTGTGCGCACATGCATGCATGCAGGCATGTGTGTTCAAATAACTGGATCACTCATCGGGTGCATTAATGTGCATGCAAGTTTGTGCAAATAGCAGCATTTACTACTAAGTGTGTACGTGTGCACCTATGCTGCATGTGTGCACGTGGTGAATTTCTGGTGTACCTATTGAACAGTTAGCAAAGAGCAAATGGTTACCCAGAAAACATGTTTATAAGGACGGAAAGTGCAAATTAGTGCATCTTCCCCAGCATTCCAATATACTAATATGATGGTTTCCAGAGAGTTCACTCAGTAATTAGTTTTATAGGCTGTGCTGAACTTTCTGTTTTCACTGATTGCATGTGGGAGCTCTCAAAGCACCTAATATGCCACGACATTCATGTTCTTAGCCATCTAATTTAATTGACCAAGTCTTTCTCAAATGTCACAGTACATGAAGGCTGAAGTCCCGTGTGTGTGTGTGTGTGTGTGTTTCTGTGTGTGTGTTCACTTTTTAAATTTCTAGGGTTGTCCCCTACCTTATGATCTACGAGAGACTTGGCCCATTTTTTGGAAAGCACTCATTTTGCTGTTGCTGGTGGTAGTTTTTTATTTCTAAATCCTAAGCAATTTCTAACTATTTGTCACTGTCTTTGCACCAGTGTTCTTGTGTCTGTTCACAGCCACATTTTGTGTGATCATACTCTGTCTTCATTTTAGGAAAAATTTTATTTTATAAGAAAAGGTAGAGTAAACCATGACAACACAAGCCATGACTTCAGGATACAGATATTCTATGTTCACATGCTCTAATTTGGAATATAATTCTTCCATAGTCAAAATATGATAGAAGGAAATTAGATTCAGGAGGCAGTGTCATCCTGCCAGTATCAGCGGTCTGCAAAACTGCATTTTATTTACTGAAAACAAGTAAGAAGCATTGGAAGAAGTGTTGACTGTAGCCCCGTAAATGCATCTTAGGCTGCCATAGCCCTAAGAGTACCCGAGGTTAAAAAAGGCAATAAAAGAGGATACAGGTCAGGCAGTAGCATATCTGATCACTAGAGGCCACATGCCCGTAAATCTGTCTGCTGGGTCCTCTGTCCACCCCAGCTCTTGCTCACGCTCCTACCTTGGCGGCAAATCAAATAGGTCTGTCTGACTCTATCTCTCTGTCTCTGTCTCTGTCTCTGTCTCTCTCTCTCTGTCTCTCTCTGTGTCTTTCAGAGAATTTCCCTTGAAATCCTCCAAATATCTTCCTCGTTCTTCAAGGTCTGGTCACACCATCTCAGACCCACTCCAAACTCTTTGTGCATCATTTGTATGCTGAACAAAGAGGCTGTTATTTTAAAGACAAATTTTGGGTGTCCAGTTGATATGCTCATAACTACTAAGAGGTGTGGTGTTCTATCCTGATAAGCGCTGTTATGGTTGATACATTGTGTCAAATTGGGGAGTCTAGAGATTTGGCTAAGTCAGCAATTGTAACTCGGGGTAAAAAGGACATGCCCTTACCCTTCTGGGATGTTGTTTATTGTGTTAATTTGGGAAGTTTAAAAGGTTAACTATGTGACTCAGAAGGGAGCTGGAGTGCCTATTTGTATTCATCCTGAGCCTGTGGAAGAGGAAGGCATGGAGATTCTGTGAGTGCTACACGCCCCCTGAGTTGGGGTAGGCTGTTTACAATGTAGGGGAGAAAAAGAGGCTGCTTGCAGCCATTCTTCCCTTTTGCTCTGGTTGTTCTTGCTGTACTCTGCTGCCATGAAGTTTGCCCAGTGCAATGTGTCACTCTGCCTCTGCAGCAGCCAAGTATGGACTGAAACTTCCACAAACTGTAAGCTAAATAAACCTTTCCTTTCTTCATTTTGGGTGTTGGGTATTTTGTCTCAGCAACAAGAGTAAAGTAACCAAGACAAGGTCGTGATAAAGACAAAACTATACTAAATGGAAAATGCACACCTGTGTTTATGGCAGCACAGCTCACAACAGCTAAGCCCAAGAAGCACCCTGTATATCCACCAACAGATGAAGGGATAAAGTGTAGTATTTACACACAGTGGAGTACTAAATTTGAGTCCCGTGTGGGAAAATGAATGATCTTGAGACCATAGTGTTAGGTGACATAAATCAGACACACAAGTTTCAACATCACACGGTTGCTCTTATGTGAGAATCTCAATGTATAAAAATAAAAGACAGAGGATTGGAATGAAGTAGATAGATTTCATTCAGCTGAGAATGGAGACAAAAGTTTGAGGAATGGAGAGGGCTTTTAAACAGAAAGAAGTTGCGGACCCACCTCCAACAATAATTCGTTCTTGATGTACCACAAACATGTCCTCAAAAATTTTTTTTAAAGAAATAGTAATGAAGGAAAAGGAACCAAGAATGCATAGTTTACATCAATTCTAACACTGCATTATGAGTTTGGGAAAATAATACAGTGCATAATTCAAACTTCAGTGTCTATAGAGGTGCGTCCATTGCTTCTGCATTTATCATCATAAAGCTGACACATCATGAAGTCAAACAATCAAAAGTTAGAGGGCTTCTCTTCACATGTATATATTTACTTGCAGGCATTCACTAATGATGTATTATGAAATATTTATTTTTATACCTATGAATATATAACACCCATAGTTATTATTTTAAACAATATACTATGATTAAATATTATACTTAAATTGTACTGTAGCAAAATGCTTAAATTCTGTAAAGTTCTTTAAGCATCTGTAAAACGACATAGATTTAAATATAGTAAGGTTATGTATATATATATATATATATTTAATTGATATTATATATGTATTTAATTGATAAATATTTATTTTTAAACCTATGAATATATAACACCCACAATTATTATTTTAAACAATACACTATGATTAAATATTATACTTAAATTACACTGCAGCAAAATGCATGTTCTGTAAAGTCATTTAAGTATCTGTAAAAAGACATAGATTTAAGTATATTTAGTTTATATATATAATAGATAATTTTATTTAATTGACATTTTAAGAATTATAGTTTTACTTGTATTTTGCTATTGTTGTTTTATTTTTTGCTATTTACTTTAAAATAAAAAAGTAAAAGAATTGAAAAAGGGTAACAGTCATAGAGCAACTTGATTGATTATAACAGTATATAACATAGCAGCCAGTGTTAATTCCTATCATTTTATTCTGAGGTCATGTATCATTTTCATTGTTTTTGCATTGTTTTGATTTTTGTCTTCATTGTTGTGTTGTCAGTTTTTTTAAATTTTTAAAATAGAAAACAATGACAGTCAAATAAAAGAATTATAGCTTTCAATAGATTCAAGTTCTACCTTTCATTAAAGCTAAAAGATTTCCGGTAATTTAAAAAAAATTTGCAATGTATAAACATAGAAGATATCACTTCTCCTCCCTCAGGCAAAGTGTGGAACATATCATCCACACAGTACCTCCCTGAAGAGATACTTTGTCACTTGACTATATCTCAAAATCTCGTAGATAAACAGAAGGACAAATCTGTCATAATGATATAGAGACAGAATTTCCTTATTCATTTATTTCATTGAAGTAGGAATCGAACTCTGGATCTTGAGCTTGCCAGGCAGGCACTTGTGCAGCTGAACTATATTCCCCGCCCTTGAGAGAGTGTTTACTACATCTCGTGTCTCTCTCTCTCTCTCTCTCTCTCTCTCTCTCTCTCTTCTTTTTTTTATGATATTAGTTTCCTGGAGATTATTTTTATTTTCTCTTTCTTTTTCTGTCTGTCTCTGTCTCTGTCTCTCTCTGAGTCATTCAGAGAATTGTCCTTGAAATCCTCCAAGTACCTTCCGTGTTGTTCAAGGTCAGGTAACACCATCTCAGACCCACTCCAAACTCTTTGGGAATCAAATGCATGCTTAACAATGAGGTGTTTATTTTATCTTTTTATTTCTCTTTCTTCCCTGGTGAAACCGAGGACATTTGCTTTCCCCACATGACTTTGTATGACACCTTACCAGACAAAAGAGTGAGACCATTCGATGATCCCTTGATTTTTGTCGCGTCAGGAGAAGCAGGACGAATTGAAGCTGACATACCCAACAAACACATCAAAATGTTTTCCAATGGCTGTTTTGACGTGTGAAACTCAAGGTACATTGTGCTAGAGAGTTCCAGTCATAAATGTACTGAACAGTGAGGAACTGAATCATTTGCTTTGAATTCCTTGTAAGGGAAACACCCATTTTTTTTTTCCTTTATCACTCGCTGTCGGCAGTGCATAGTGATTACCTGCTCAGTGTGGTACAAAAAGTTTGCGTTCTTTGGCACATGTACTATGTACCACAGCTTCGTTCTTTTGTACTTTCCCTTTCTTCCTCCATGGCCCCACTTCATTCCCTCCCTCTCCTTGACACTTTCCCTTTTGCAAAAGATATCACTCCATGTTTCCTATTTTCTTTTATTTTGGTCTTTGTTTATACTTTGGTTTTCTCATGCAAGAAAAGCCGTGCATCCTATAAACTTGTATATCTAGTTCCTTTCACTAAATATTATTTAATAAGAGTTCGTATCCTCCTACATCTTTCCACACTCGCGGGGACAGTGGCGGAGGATGGATTACCTGCAGTACAGATAATGCTCCTCAGGACATGAACGCACTTTCTGGTATTCAGTGCAGACCCTAGAACCTTTCTCCTGCGGAGAGTGGAGATGTGGGAGCCATACGTAGGGATCTTGGTCTGCAGAGAAACGAGAGTCCAACAGAACAGTGATCTTACCCAACAACCTCAATTTTTACCATCAAGTTAAACACCCATCAGTCACATTTTACTTATGACCCAAGGGAACAGTTGACCCATAGTATTGCCCAGATTGGAATGGAAGTCATTGATGGTAAAAACAAGAAGCTAACCCTTTACAAATTAAGATAAAATCTGCTTCGGTCAGTGGAATGTATTATTTTTGTGAATGTGACTAAGGAAACAAGGAAGTCAACTGAACACATTTCTTCTGATCTGAGTTGGACAGATAGATCACAGAAGAAGAAAAGTGGAACCATGTACTTTTCAGTTTCTCCTTTGGAACATAAATAAAGACAGTGATGGCCTTCAATTTCCTTTGAGCCTCAGAGACATGATGTCAAAATATACCCTCCATCAACAGCAGTAACAAATGAGTATTTTTGGCTATATGAGACACTGAGAATTTTCTGAGCCCCTTTTTTTCCCTTATCATGATGCAGATATTAAATCCAACTTCAGAGAAGGCAACAGTGAGGCTCTTTCCGATGACTGAAAATATCACTCTAGTACATAATGTTCAAGATTTTTTTCTATTTTAAATAATTTTTTCAAAAAACCAAAATAACAACAACATGTACAAAAAAGAAACAAAAAAACTACTCAAACGCTTTTGCATAGTGCTATTTCTGTTCTCGGTTTACATTGATGGTAGGCTTTAGTAGTTCTTAGCTGTAGTCAACAGAAGAAATGCCACAAACTTCCCAAGGAAGGAAAACACACAGATCTTGATGAACAGATAGATAATGTTTGCATGTGGACAGTGAATATGAGGGATAGACTCCTAAGAGCAGATTCCTGGGGTCACTGCGACAGTGAGAGAGACAGGTGTACTGGGTCACAGAGACAGCTGCATTAGGTCCTACAATAACATTATAATTACACTGTTTTACAGGAAGATGATGGGTAGCTTTAGAAGAAACTGCTGCCCTGAATGCATAAGTTACTAACCCACCAATAAAGGAAGAGAACTCTTCCTGTTCAGAATCAACAGAATTCAGTGCCACTATATATATTTTATCCACGTAGTAGGTATGTACCCTAGAGTACACTGATTTTTTAAACTTCAATTTCTTTTTTCTTTTCTTTTCTTTTTTCTTCATTTTAAATATAAAAAAATGAGCAAACATATTAACAAACTCATGTACATTTACAAAAGAACAAAAACAAATTCACAAACTGAAAGACCTAAGCACAAAAACAATAAAAAAAAGATACAGACTTTCAAGCAAGGTGATAGAAAATTCACAATAACTGTGGCATTACATATTGCTGTTTTCAAATCGGCTACTCGGATAAACAACTGTAAGCATGTACGATTGAACAAGCAATTAACATTGTTAAAAAATTTCTATGAGCATGTTTGCAGCATATCATAGTTATGTTCATCATGAGGTATATTTACATATGCATATCTCCTATAAATAATTTTATTCACCCTATTCCCCATTTCCTGGATCTCCTTTCTGTTCTATAAAGTATAAATTCATTTTTCCTGCTATTTTCCTCCAAGAACAGCAACTGGGTAATATTTAACTTGCATTTTATTTATGTGACTTAGTGTTATGATCTCAAGTTCTACCCATTTTCTTAGATCACAACTCAAAGCTGCGCTTGTTTATGGTAGCATAGTACTCCACTGTGTATATAATCCACATTTTCTTTATCATTTCATCTGTTGATAGATGCATATGTCCCTTTCAATGTGTAGCTATTGTCAGTTGTGGTAGAGATAAGTGTTTGCATGGAACATGGTATTTCAGTGTCTTTTCTATTTGGGGAAGCTATCCAGTAGATGAATAGGTAGATCCAATGGAATTTCTATTGGTTGTGTTTCAAAAATCACCATCTTGATTTTGCCCAGTGCCTGTTCTAATTTACATTCTCACCAAATTATAGAAGTGTTCCTTTTCCCATAATCTTGCCAGAAGTTGTTATCTGAGTCTTAATGACAACCATTCTCTAGTGTTTTTATTCATTTATTTTTAAATTTTCCACGCTTGGCTTTTCTGACTCACTGTGTTAGTCAACCTGGGTCTCATCTTGGGAACCTCCTGCCTCAGCTTCCCCAAATGCTGAGATGACTCGTGACATTATCTTGAACTCCATTCCCTTAATAAATTCATCTAACTTTAGTTAATCCTTCTTTCTGCAGGTGTATTTCCGGTCTCTGTGTTACTGCTGTCACTTACTTGTATGTCTTGTGAATCACACTACACTCTCTGTCTGACAAATGCTTTATATGGTTTCTTCACATTGGTGGCCTTGACCTCTGAAAGTTTGGTCGTCTTCCTCAGTACTGTTTGGCATCTTCTTTGCCCTTGTTCCACGTCAACTTCATAATCATTTCATCGCATCTTCCAAATAACGGGGTGGTGTTTTATCAGTTCATTGTGTCTACAAATTTACAATTGTTGTCTTTACGTGAAATCTTTAAAAAAACATGAGCATGAACTATCTCTTCATTTTTTGTTAATTCCTTTCATCTGACTTTTGTAACATACCATACAGATCTCGTATATACCCCCTTAGATTTATTCACAGGCATGTGTGTATTTGTGTGTTAGTGTTACATGTCTCTGGCATGCCAAATACCAGTGCATCTTGCTCATGTACAAGAAAAGCAATTGACTCTTGTGCCTTAACTATGCACTTTGCAAACTTTACCAATATATTTATACTTGGAATTGTGCAGGCACTTTGTTGTTGTTCACTTATTGTGGTTTGCTTTGTGCAGTTGTTAGTTCTTCAGAATTCTAACAAGGCATGGTGGAGCATGCCTGTCATCTGTTAATCTGGCAGGCTGAGTCATGACTGCACATCAGAGCCCAGACTGGGCAGTATAGCCACCGAGCCATGTAAGAAAATCTTAAATAAAAAATCATGTACAATCGTATTATAAAGAAGGATGAACTTGACTTATTTGTGGGAAAATGGATACACCTCGAGACCATAGTGTTAGGTGAAGTAAATCAGATAAAAATCTTATGTGTTACATGGTTTCTCATACATGTTATATGTTAAGCTATCTTATATGTTACATGGTTGTATGAAAATTCAGTACATAAATAAAGTATGAAGGAAATATAAAAATTCCATATATAAATAAAGTATGAAGGAAAAGACAGGTAAAAGGAATAAAGAAAGACATAAGAAGGTATTGTAATCCAGAGCAGGAGATTTATCTAAAAGTGTACCTTGACTTAATATAATGGTCGTGCCATACATATATATGCTATTAGTCTGGGTTTTAATCTGTATATGTGTAATCAACTTTATAAGGTCTAAAAATATAGATAAGTGAATCTGATGCTGTAAAAATAAAAGAGGAGTAGAGAAAAGATTGAAATGTATTACCTATATGTGCCAATTCCCTCTAGGCTGTCCTACATGCTACATGTAATCATGATTTTTTTTTTTTTTTTTTTTTTTGCGGTACTGGGGATCGAACTCAGGACCCTGTGCTTGCTAGGCAAGCGCTTATTCCACTGAGCTATATCCCCAGCCCCTGTAATCATGATTTAACACAAGCGAGGACTAATAAATGTCATAAGGAAAAGAACAAAAACACAATCAGTACCTGATTATTCATAAAGTATGTTAATGAGTACACATTGAGCTTTAATCTCTTGCAGAGCAAAGACTTTTAGATTCTAACCCTAAATGTATAACATCAGAAATAGAGAGGTTTGAATGTTTATTCCTGGAATTTTTCAGACTTGTTCTCTGAAGTACAGAAATGGAAAAGGTAACTGCTATTAATCTATATAAGGGCAAATAAACATAAACAAATAAATGAATAAATAAGTACACAAATGAGTACACGGTTCAATATAAAGCTTCTGGAATCCATCTTGACTTCCGGTCCTCAACAGAAAGTTTGGGATTTTCTGAAGAGTTTAATGTTAGTAGACAAGGATGATTTCATCTACTCATTTCCAATGATAACTAATGGTTCTTTGTTGTGTAGAGCTGCACATTCGGTGCAGTGTTATTTATTATTGTTAGGAAAAGAGATTTCTTATTTTCCTGGTATTAGAGATGGAGTTGAGTGAATCAACAGTAATGCTACACAGTGGATTCTTATTCTTAAACTTCTTTCCAAGAAGTTGAAATCCTCCTCTGCTCCTAATTTGCAAGAATTATTATGAGAAACCAGGGTGGAACGAGGATTATTCTAATAAGCGAGTGTTGGATTTTGTCAAATGCTTTCTCACCATTAAATACCAAGTTCATGTGATTTTTCTTCCCAAGCCGCTGATATGGTGGGCTGAATGGATTTTTAAATTATTAATCATTTAATAATTAAAGAAATAATTAGAACTTTATTACTTAAATAATTTAAAATTATTAATTCATTCAAAAATTTAAAAACTGGCCTCTCTAAGTAAATGACAACTGGCTGTGGGGTCTGATTCTCTTAGTTATTTCTCTGTTTTTTCTAATCTATGGTTTTAATTAAACACACTCTCCTAATTTCCTTTCTTCATAGCATATAAATTGTATTCAATTAAGAGTGCTATGTATTTATCTAAACTTTTCAATACATGTTTCTCATTAAGTTTTTTACTCTCCAAATATCACTGGAGTACTTTATGTATAGTGTTGGTAGCTTACATCAAAATATCCTGAATTCCTCCCACCAATATCATGCCACTTTAGCTAATTTCATTTGATTCCACAGCACAATAAAATAACATGGATCTAATATAATGTTACTATTACTATAGTTATCTATAATATCAAGTAACATAAGGTAATAAAAATATTTCATGTTACAAAAAGGTACCTTAATTGAAGTTGTTTTCTTTCTTTACAAGACACAAATTTCATATATATATATATATATATATTTTTTTTTTCTACCATCTGAAAGGTCTCTCTTTATATTTTTGACAGGGCATGTCTATACACATCATTAATCAACTTTTGGATTAACGGCAAATACCTGGGGTAATCAATTTAGAAAAGATTTATTGTCAAGAGAAAACATTTCATAAAATTCAGCATCCCTCCATGATAAAAGCCATGAGCAACTTACATGTAAAGAGAGTTTTCCTCAGAGCGACAAATGTATTGTTATTTTTCTTGCTTGGTGTTCCCTGAATAACTTACATTGCTGTCAAAATTAATCATTAATCTTTGAAAATATTCTACCATAGATTATTTAAATCATTACTTCTGCCCTAATGTTCCTTTGTTCTTGTCCCACTGTTCCCACATTTCTTTTTTTGTTTGTTTGTTTTAGCTTTAGATTTTTGCGATAAAGGGCTGGGGATATAGCTCAGTGGAATAAGTGCTTGCCTAGCAAGCGCAGGGTCCTGAGTTCGATCCCCAGTACCGAAAAAAAAAAAAAAAAAACGACAGTAGATTTTTGCGATAAGGTCTTGCTGTATAGTTTAGGCTGGTCTCTAACTCAGTAAAGGAGCAAGGCTGGACTTGAACTCTTGGCAGTCCTCTTCCATCAGCCTCCTGAGTGCTGGGATTACAGGCGTGCACTATCACACCAGGTGTACTAGTCTCATATCTTTTGATTGTTCTATGTTTGCTTCAAATTTCTATGCTTTTTTTTTTCTACTTTTTCTACATTTTGAATTTCAGTTCAAGAGATTTGCAAGCTCACTGCCTGCCATCACTGAATGTGAAGGTCTGCCTTCTTCTATTTTGTGTACCTTCTTTTCTGTTGCATTGACATTTTCTGGGTACAGTTGATCTCCTTTGTTATGCTGAGTTGGTCAAACATCCATGCGCTAAATGAACAACCATGGAAATTTGTTCTCAACAGAAAGTAACGGACCCCCTAAGGTTGAATGAACATCCACGTTTTGAGTGAGATTTCCTAAGTGCTATCTTAAGGAAATTATATTTTTTTAATAATAGAAGTGTTGTCAGCATGGTAGAAAATGACCTGTAGCTGAAGAATTTATGCAGAAAACTTTGGGAAAAGTTATTTACCAAAATCTGCCAATGTTTTTCTTGTAGAAAACCAAGAGTCTAAAACTAGAACTTTCATTTGACCCAGATATCTTCCTTCTAGGTATCATATTGAAAGGATCAAAGGCATCATATCTTAGTAATACACACATACTCACATTTATAACAGTACAACTTACAAAACCTAAATTTTAGAAGCAGTCTATATGTCGATCAGCTGATGAATGGATAAAGAAAACTACTCTTTATAGGTATTTACACACAACGGAGTACTACTCTGCCATAAAAAGGATGAACTTGAATCATTTGTAGGAAAATGGATGAAATTTGAGACCATCGTGTTAAAGTGAAGTAAATGAGAAGCACAAGCTTCAGGATCTCATGATTTCTCTTATTATATGGGAAATACAAAATATAAATTATTTAGGAAGTAACATGGGAGGGAAAGAGTACGAGCCAGGGAGCTAGTGTCTGGATTTTAGAAGGGGGTTGAGAAGGGTAGACAGAGAAGAACGAGGGAAAAAGGTAACTAAAAATGATCAAGACGCCATATGTATATGACACAGTTCCCCACTGTGACTGAAATTATGAAGTATGACAAAGCTATACTGACACTAAGAAAAAATACATGTTTTCCCTCATCATACATCTTAGTTATTTTCCCTTCTTGCTGAGGCAACACACCTGACACCCGAAGTTAAAGGAAGAAAGGTTTATTTTATCTCAGTGTCGAGGTTTCAGCTCAGAGTCAGCTGGATCTAAGGCCAGGTGGCCTGTCAGAAGGCCACTGCAGAAGAGAAGCAGTCCATGTCAGGGAGAGCAGGAGACTGTGGGTCTTCATCCTTTCTTTTATTTAGGTGTCATTCAGACTGCAAGTTATTGCTTGATACAACCCACATCCAGGTTGGGGCTTTTTCTAACCATACTCAAAACCAATGTAGTTAGCCCTCACTCTGAAGCCATGTTCACACACCCGAGATCCAGCCACCTCTGAAGAGCTGCAACTATGTGTGATGAGGCTTTAGGGGCACACACATGTAGTATTTACATTGTAATTGAGTATCAGGCTTGCATGAAGTTTAATAGCTTACTGACCTAAATCAGTCATGTAGCAAAGAGAAGAACAGGGGATTTCCTTTAGTGAGCAAAGCCTTTATCATTAAGCAGCATTCTCGCCTTATGTTAGGAAGTACTATCCTCAGTATAGAGAAGAAATAACATGAATGAAAATTTCCCTGCTATCTACTAGGAGAGTAAAGAAGTGGATACCAGATTCTAAATTCAATTGTGTCCTTTATGTACAACTTAGATTTCCTTTTAAATTTCTGCATTCAGAACATCATTACACTAAGAATTGCTTCTACATACATGACATACATATGCATCTGTGGAACTGAGATACAAAGCCAATACATATCTGGCCCTTAAGAGGCATTTATTTGGGGTGAGGGGGAAGAGAGAGACAGAGACAGAGAGAGAGAATCAGCTAGACTTCATTAAAGATTCTGTTTTTTACGAAGATAAGGTATGGAACCCTGGAAAAAATCATTTAAGCTCTGATGTTCTAACTTTTTCTTCCCTGCATAAGTCACTGATGGGCTCAGAAATTCCACTTCCTATTTTTTTCTCCACTCAATGCCACACTGCCTGCATTGGTGGTATAGTGGTGCGCATAGCTACCTTCCACTCAATGCCACAGCAACAGATTTTGAGGACTCCATGGTGGCCCTCCTTCAACAAAACAAAGCCGATAATGGTGCTTTTTGCCTTCAGTGAGTGAGAAGCTTAGATTTGTGAAAAAGAGAAACAAGGATATTTACTGGGGGAAAGTGTGGGTGGATGACAGAAATGTATGCCAAGACCTCAAATCTGAACTTATGTCTACTCTGGGTGTTTATTTGACAGAGAGAGCGCCTGCATTTCTAATACCTGTATATACACAAGTTAAGGATACATCTCATGGGTTCTGTTTTATGAGAAGCACAAAGTAGAAAGGGATAAAAGAACAAAATACAAGATGGAAGATAGATCTTTTGCAAATAGAAGTGGACCAAGAGATGGAAGGACAGAACGGGAAAGGGATTAAAAAGGAATTATGATGTTTTGTGCTTTCACTAACTCCTTACCAGGCATGTAATTGCTATGTGCTGCACCCATGTACTAATAAAAATAAAAAATGAAAAATAATAAAAGACTCAATTAAATGTATCTCATTCAGATTGCTTGGTAGAAAAAGCATTTCAGACTTGCATGTTGCTTTGTTGCTTTCATCCTGAGCTACACCCTCAGCCCTTTATATGTATATATATATATTTTTTTTGGGGGGGGTGGTGACAAACTCTTGGTAGCTCACAAGTTGGCGAGATTGAGGTCAATCCTCCTTTCTCCTTTCAATCCTCCTTCCTTCGTCTGCCATGGCGTTGGGATTCATATTTTGAATGTTTAATATTTTGGATAATTTAACACATGAGATAACTTAAGAATCAAACTCAAACTGACATACGAAAGACATTTACCCTTCACAGACACCTTTCACAGACTCGGATCCCAAAGTTAATTCTGTATAATGTTTTTAATGATCATGGAAACCACCTTACACGTGATGAGTTTAAGATGAAACTATAGTTTTATGTTAAGTGACTATTAACTCAAGGCTGGATGTTAGTACACCAAAAGTTTCAGGTATCGGAACATTTTGTACTGCAACTGCTAGATTTGGAAGTTGAACCTGCACATCTCAATACATATCTGCTCTCCAGATCCTGAAAATTTCTCAAGAGACTGTAGCACATTCATTGGAAGGCAAAGGAGGAAAATATTTGCTGGGTCAGGAAAGTATATATAGAGCCAATGCAAATGTTTTCATAAGGCTCACAGAAACTAAGGCAAGTCCTAAGAAAACTTGCTAAATTGCCTTTTAGGAGTGTTTTGCCAACATGCTCCAGTTTCGTGCTTTCTGGAAGATATATTGAATCAAATATCCTAAAATCCCTGGAATATCTAGCTGTATACAGTTTGAGTGCTTGGCCCTATCTTGGCAGGATAATTACTTCCCTGTAAGAAACTGAAGCTGTCTAATTCCAGGGAGCCTCTAAGCTATTTGTATCTATACGCCACTTGATAGTACCATTAGTATGAAAAGGGTAGTTATTGAATTTGATCCACTCTGCCTGTCCCTCCTCGTAGAAGCCCCATAGCTTATCTCAGCTGCAGTGAAGGATAACTGAGCAAGTACCAGAAAACACCCTATGGTGGAAACAGTTCATATTCCTCAAAGAATGCTAAAGTGTCTGATGCTATCTGGAACCTCAGACAGAAGCTTAAAGAAAGCATTTGTGAGATACTATGAATCTCCCTGAAGTTCACTATATTTATCAATTTACCTTTCTAAAAATTGCCTCCTTGGTAAATGTTTAGGCAGATAATGACTGTGGTGGATTCACAACTGGTTGTCAGTTTTTAACACCCAGCTGAACTGAACCAGTGTGGTGCTTGCTGGGTGTAAAGGATCTACCTTAGGATTGTCACCAGTGGCATAAAACGGAGAACCGCAGGGTAAAAATCGAAGCTGTTGGAAGCTGTTGATTTTCCTGTAGCCTTCGGTTCTCTTTGACAGCCTGTCATGCTGGCTTACCTGATGAACTCTGCTGTTCTCGTCGTTGGAAGAGCTCAGGACCTTCTTGTCACTGAAAATGGCTATCGTTCACTTTGGGGGAGCCCTGCTCCTTCCTTTGAGCATCGCTTCCTGGCTCCAGTGCAGAACCCTCAGCCTGCTAGCACAGATCCTTCACCCCACTGGCACAGACTTTCCAGATTCCACACTGACCTTTGGGCCTTACCTGGCACAGATCTGTGAAACAGGCCTGCATGAGACATTGCTGTGGGCTCTGGGCCTCCAGCTGGATTTCTGCGAGGCATTGCCATGGGGTCAAGTCCCTTAGAAGCATGCTTTTCATCTTTAGTGTGCAGACAGATTTCCTGTGCTCTCTTTGTGTATGACTCTTTGGGTGAGTATTATGAAGTGATCCTATAAATTATGTGTCCTGCATTATTTGCCCTTGCAAACCCTGACTAAAACAGTGACCTTTGGTGTTCTATTTTAGAGGAGTTCTTTTAGTGACTGACCCGATCTTTTCCCTAAAACATCATAAATGAAAATAATCAGCAAACAGTCTTTGTCATGAATTTTCCCTCACCTAACAATGTTGAATGTCACTTGTTGCTATTGTATTTGATGTACCCCTTACAATGAATAAAAGAAAAATTTAAAGGAAGAGAGATCTAATTTGACTCAGCTTCAGAGGGTTCAGTTCCTGGCTGGCTGTCTCCAAGGCAGAAGCATCATGGCGATGGGTGTGGTGGAGGACAGATCCACACATCACGGTGGCCAGGATGCAGAGAGCACAGTTAGGAATCAGATCAGAAGGGGAAAAGGACCAGATGTATTCCCCAAGTCTACATCCTCATACCTCATCACTCTAAGAAAGCACACAAACTATATTCCATCAATTCCTTGAGAAACTCTCAAACAAGTGAAAACAACCTAGCTGACTGTAAATTTCCCAAGATGAAATACAGTGAAAAATCATATATATATTAATTATGTTAACACCACACACATTTACAAATTTCATTAGGAAGCTTACAAATGGAAATACCATCATTAAAATCAGAATATTCTTTGGGTCAACTAAGAATAATGACCCTTTTCTCCACTAAGTAGAGAAAAACAGACAAACACAGAAAGTAGATAGATGAGGAAAACCACACGGAACTTCTTTTACAAGTAGATCTGCCAAAACATTCATTTTCCTAACAAAATAATTAAGGCACCTTGCATGCTTATCATACAGTAATTTCAAGGAATGACTTCATGCCTTTCATTGAGTACAAAATATAAGTGATCTGATACACTATGCTGATATTAATAGCAGTTTAGTCTACATTCTGTAACAGCTAAATACATTTTCAACTGCTTCTGGACTCCTGATTCGCTGTTTTATTTTATACTGCAGTCCAATAAACCTTCATTTGAGGTGGTACTTCTTTTCCTCAAATTTGTCATTGTCAGTAAATGGATTGATAGAGAGGTATTGTGATGAGGTACTTTGTTATTTGATATCTATAAGGTGTATTGACATTCCTTAAATGCCATGGGAAATATATTAGTAAAGATAAGTGATTCATGAAGCTGCATGTTAACTGAATGCCTTGTGAAATTTATTTTCTTCAATAAACGTCATTCAACCTGATCATTCAATAAAACAAGAGAAAGAATTGCACATTGGAAATATCGCATTTTCTTTGCAAAAATGTTGACATCTCTGTCTTTTTTAAAGAAAAGTTTTAGAATGCAATTATATATTTTAAAAGGAATCCTTCTCCAGCAATTTAAAAGTATGGTCTATTAAATAGTTACTCTATGTGATATACTCTGATAAAGAGAGAGAGACAGACAGACAGACAGACAGATGTAGACCAGACAGAGAGAGATAAAGAGACAGAGACGGGATTTATAATTTCTTGAATGATAATCTTAAAAAGCTTCAATGTATTTATTTCCTGTTACACAATGATTAATTAATTCTGATAACAGACCTATTAGCTCAGTATATTTATTGCTCTTGTTTTGTGAGACAAAATGATTATGAAAATGGGAAGTGAGTTTAAAGAAGAAATGGAAGGGGAAAGTGAGGGAGGAAAAAGAAAGGAAGGGGAAGAAAAAAGGAAAGAAAGTGTTATGGCAAAAGTAAAAATTGGGTTGAGCTTCATAGGAGATCAAAGAACTCATTCAGAACAAATGGAGTTTTATTAATTTTAATAAACCAATTAGACCAGTCTCGCTCTGCATTCCCAATTGTCAATCAGAGAATATGGCCCTTAACTGCCTTTGTTCTCACTTTATATACGTTTTTGGCTGGTAATAGATTGGAATGTTTAGGTCTGGCCACAGCTGTTTTCCTTGCACCATGTGACCAGTTCAGGCTCTGGCCACAATGATATATACTTTATCAACTCAGACAAGGAGAAGAATTCCAGGGCCAAGTCAGGAATGCAAAGTTAACTCTTTACAACCCCTCCAGGATGTTTCTCAAGACACATTTAGAGGCTTGTATTAAGATTAGAATTATTCTCTCATAAAATGAAGACTTTTAGCAGTAGAATTCACCATCCCTTACAAGAGAAGGAAGAAAAGGAAGGAAGGGAGAGAAAGAAAGAAAGAAAGAAAGAAAGAAAGAAAGAAAGAAAGAAAGAAAGAAAGAAAGAAAGAAAGAAAGAAAGAAAAGGAAGAAATTCGGAAGCGATGGAGGGAAGAAGACATGAAGAGAATCAACAAAACAATGGGGAAAAGGAGTAAAGGATAAAGCCGGGTGTGGTGGCGCATGCCTGTAATCCTAGCGAGGCTGAGGCAGGAGAATCGTTGTGAGTTTGAGAGTTTGAAACCAGCCTGGGCTACAAAGTAAAGCTCAAGGCCAGCCTGAACTGTATAGCAAGACCCTGTCTGCAAAAGCCAAAATAAATAAATAAATAAATAAATAAAAAGGAGTAAAGTACAAAGGAATGAAGAAGATGAGGAGAAAAGGAAGTATGAAGTAATCCTAATTATATAATCCCAGAGGACACATTGTAAACAACCTTTTTGAAACTGACAACAGATATCACTTATTTATGGTAAAAAACATTAGAAGTATATTTCCACAAGGACTTGGACAGCGACTGGAAAATATAGTTTGAACACAGGGTGGGCAGAATAATATCTGCACACACAAAAAGTCTCACTTCCTCATTCCCAGAACCTGTGAGCTTCTCCCTCTGCATGCTAATGGGAAATTGGAGCAGCCAGTGGAATTATGCTTGCTAACTGTGATAGTTTTCAGATAGCGAGATTTTCCTGCTTTAACCCAGGAGGTCTTGGTGATGTCTGGAGATTTTAAAAGTGAAATATGGGAGAGAAGCAGGAACATTAATGGGATGTGAGGAAGGAAGGAAGGAAGGAAGGAAGGAAGGAAGGAAGGAAGGAAGGAAGGAAGGAAGGAAGGAAGGAAAGATAAATAACAAGAGGGAGAAAGAGGCAAACCACAGTAGAAATCTAGCAAGGTGTGACCAGCCACAACTTTGCTTTCTCGGTCAGTACCGTCATCTGTACTGCACAGATCTGTGCCCTGCATAGCATAAAGGTATTGGATGACAGTTTGTTCTGACTGAAGGTGCATAAACTATGACTAGCACCTCGATTTTCTCACAAAACCTGTCCTTGTGTAGCGCTCTGCACAGGATCAATGTATAAAATTGTGCACTTATCAGCGGTAGAAACCAATGTTTCCTCCCTATTGAGCTGGACAGGACACTGTAAAAAATAACTCAGAACTTCGCTTGGTTGACAGAATATCATCTGTCACTTAATCAGTCCCTTATTATAGATCCTGATTGTCCCTTTAAACAATTCTTCAGAAACCATGTTTGACTCAAAGTGGAATAATATTCATCCCTTGCTTCCTCTTCTATCTTAATGGTCACATTTTCTTCTCTGGAACAATGTGACATTTACTTCTAAATAAAACTTCCTTTCTTGGAAACCTGCATTGCTGGGGAACATGTCAGAACAACTGAAGAGAGAATAAACTGTTGAAATGCCCCCTCTAGTTTGGGGCTTGGCTTGCTTCTTAAAATTCATTTATCTTACCTTATAAGACAATTATTTCATATTTGCAGTCTCTGCTTCCAACTATCAATCACTGCTCTTAATGTCTGAGGAAATACTAGCCTTGGCTCTGCCACATGAATATTTTAAAAAAACATGTAAACAAATTGAGTCTTTTAATTATGTATTCATGCAAGCAAATATTTACATCTGCTTACAAACATATCCAATTCCTTGGCTTTCTTTCTGGTCCTCACCCAAAATACTGAAGATATCCATGATTAGACTCAGGCAGCAGTTTTCTAGTAACATAATTTTTGCTGCTTACAATCCAGTTCAGTGAATCTGTGGGCCTCTCCGTGCCAACTGCTACATGTACACAAACAGCATTCAAGAGTTCTGTCCTCGGCTAGTTCGCTTTTAGCAAAAGCCTCTCAATCGAATGAGTAGTTAAACTACGTGGCAAAAGTATCAATTTTAAACCAGAGGTACAGAAGTACATGCACTAGTTCATTAAACATCAGAAGGTTGTAGGGACAGATTTTTGAGGATGAAAAGTGAAAGCTACTAGAGATTTAACAAACAGATGATGTGGAGAAGAGTCTCTATTTTGCAGTGTGAGCATTAGAGAAGGTCTCAAATGTGAAAATTGTAAAATTGGAGTCACAGCACTCACGCATGCTTTATGCTGGGGCCCAGAGTCAGGATTTTCAGAATGTAGCAAGGACTGTTGCTAGAAAACTGAGAAAAGGTTGTGAAATGTCTTTTCTGGTTTCATAATGTTCCCTGATTCTGTGATACAAAGTGTTCATGATTGCTGTAATTAGAGTGCAGAATCACTACTGATATTTTTAAGTTCTTGAAATTAAGGGTGCTCAATAAAAAAGGGGAAAGATGCGAAGGTAAATTAACACAAGAATGAAATGAGGACTATGAAAATCAACCAGTTAGATATAAAGGATATACGTGGATCTTAAATATTGTATACTGTGATAACAGAATGAAATATAGTTTCATTCTGACAATGAAAGAATGAGTCATTTATAGGAAAACACGTAATGAAAATGTGGGATTTACATATATTGGAGTGCTACTTTGTCATGAAGAGTGATAAAGTTCAGTGACTGATAGGAAAGTGGAAGCACCTTGATATAATATCAAGGGAGATAAAACCTAGCTTCAATATCACATCATTTATCTTATATGGAAAACACAAAATATAAATAAAGAGAAAAATAAAAGGAATAATACAAACCAGGGAGACAGTTCTTTTCCAAAGGGGAAAAATAAAAACATTTGAAGGCACCAAATATTAATCAAGATTGTATAAAATGCATCTCTCTGGGTCCTCAAAAACAGTAATTTTTTTCAGGGTCTTATATTGTAGTTCAGGATAACACAGAATGCTCTCAGTACTTTAGGCTGGCCTTGACCTCAAAGAGATCTTCCTGTCTCAGACTTCTAGGTGCTAGGATTACATGTGTGAAATTTGTTAATTTATATATGAAATGCTAATGGCACCTCTGAGTGCCTGGTGGAAAACTCCACGCCAAAACTTTAGTTTTAAAAACTGAAAGTCAGCAACATAAATATAATCAGAATGCAGGAGTGCATAATAAAAAGTTAAAAAAGAAAAGACAGCTACTTATCAGTTTCAAGGTATCTCATTAAAATGGAATAGCTCCATAAGGTGTGGTAGCAATATAATTTAAGTCTTTAAGTGAATTCCTGCTCCAACTTGCTTTCAATCCTGATGAAAGCATTAACGTGGGGAAGTACAGGACTGAGAAATTGGTGGAACACACTCAATTTCCCATCCATCCTGGGAACCTGTATAACTTATATGAAGAACACTTAAATTAGTTATTGGAATATACCCTGAAGTCACTTGCATCTGAATGTCTAAAAAAGACCCCTGAATTAGAACATTGGGTCCCACTCTGTGGTCCTGAGGTTCATGGCGATAGAACCATTGAGGGGCAGAGATTAGTGGGAGGAAGTGAGACCATGGGAGACATGTCCTAGATGGAGAAAATGGCGCCACTTCCTCTTTTATAATTTGGTCTCACAGAAAAAAGTCAATAGGGTGCCCCAAACATGAGCAGAAGCTTGCAAATCTAAGAGCCAAGCCACACACCTGCATACAAGTTGGTTATTCTGGAATCCTGTCCACTTCTGGAAATACCCGAAAAATGAACATATACTATGGCTATTGTATTACACTGTAACATTCTGGGGCAATGTATTGTTTAGAGACTAAATGAAGAATTGTTTCATACTCAATGCTTTCAGTTTTAAAGAAGTAACTCATTCATGTCATGAAAATACAATGACCTCCATCGAAAATAGACCATTTTGGTCACTCCATATGCTCAAAAATTTGTCTCTCTTCAGACAGAAAGAAAGAGAGAAAGAGAGAGAGAGAGAGAGAGAGAGAGAGAGAGAGAGAGAGAGTTTTGATATAACATTCTAAGATATCATGTATCATTGCCCATGGGCAGAATGCATATTATACATGCATTAAAGAATTATATAACTCGGATCCCACTGTGTTGCTTTATTTCAGTGTGAATTTTGCCGAAATACAGGATTTTCAATGATGCTTCTGGATGACGTCCATGTTTAAAGTGAAGACACAGACTACTAAATTGATGCATGTAGCAGTCTCCAGAAAACAGAGAATCTATAGGGTACCTAAAGAGATCTGTAAGACATTATGCTGGGGAATCTTCCAATCTCCTATCTGTAAGCATGGCGACCCAGGAAGAGTAGTGGTGTAATGCTCTTCAAAAGGTTCCTGCTAGTTGTAAATATCAGCCTTGTATATGTGTGTGTACACACACACACACACACACACACACACACACACATATACATATATATGTATATGTATTGTAAATTTAAATGAAGAGAGCCACTGCTAATTCTGGCATGAATAAAGAAAAAGAAAAAGATTAAAGAGCACAGAAAGAGATTTTCTTAGAAAAAAATTGGCCTGAAGCACTTTTTTAATAAATCGAAACTGGGCTGAATAATTCATGGTATGACAAAGAAGTACTGCTCAGTGAGAGAAATTTCTTAATTTCCTTTTCAGAGTGTCCAGTTGTGTATGTTGTTTTATCCATTTTCTGCAGCACATTTTACTTCCTTCCTCCTTCACTCCACTCCACGTTTCTTCTCTGCCTTTTTCTTTCCTTCCTTCCTCCTTCTTTGTCCATTTTCCATTCTCCATTTCGTCCACCACTTGGGTTTTTACTGCTTTCTTCCTCTCTACATATCTCAACTTTGTGTGTCCTTCAGAATGTACAATCTGCGTCATGATAACGCAGGGCCCGTCTACAATTTTCTTGCTGAAACTTCTTATTCTTCATGAGGACTCTTTTGGTGACCTTTCTCTTGTTGCTAAGACAAAAGACCTGATGCTCAGAATTAAGGAAGGAAAGGGTTCTTTAGCTTGCCTTTTGTGGAGATTTCAGTCCACACTTGACTGGCTCAAAGGCAGAGTGTCCCATGTCAGAGGGCAATGGTTCATGTGGCGGAGGACAGCAAACCAACAAGAGCAAAAGCACAGTGCTGCCCAACAGCCTGTTCCCCTCCCTTACCTTGGAATGTAAACTCCACGCCCCAGGTTAGTTGTAGCACTCACAAGCATAATTCCAACACTGGAGCATGAATCAATCATAAACTCTAGAAGCCTGCACTCCATGACTGCATGAGACCTTGGGAGGACATCCTGACACAAACCATATCAAGGACCATGTCTCAATTACCGAATTTCATTGTTTTGAACAAGTTCTTTTGTTCACGTACTAACTGTTCTAGGTTTAGCGTGGATGACTTTAATCAGCTCTACACTTCATATCTTACTTTTGCTGTGGAACTTTTTGTTTAAATAATGCAGGTTATGCTTATTGAAATCTCACAACTCATTAAATATGTCACAAAGTGTTCATGAAACAACAGCACAAATTGTGTTTATTTTCATAAGGCGGAGAAAATTCAATTGACCTTATTTTACTTGGGATTTCCTTTTGGTATTTTATAAATGATCTTTTAAAATCTGATTTTAACTGAGTGGATCATATATGGCTTCTCTGTACCATTTTAAGTGTAACAGTATATGTTGTTTGATCAATCTTGTGTGTCTGTATTTGTTTTCATGAACGTAAATTTTGAAGTTATCCAAATGTAATACAACCATTGCTAATTCCCTGTCACCTTGTCTGTAATTCAGTTTCGATTGTACTGTTCTTGTGCTGCTTTCTGTCTCTTTGTTAATATTTAATTCTTTTACTTTAAAAAAAAAGGAGTAATAGTATATATTTATTTCTAGTACCACATTAAAGTTTATTTTTAAAATTTCATATGGTATCACACATTCTATATGCATGAAAGTACATGTCTTCCTCATTTTACTATCTAACACCACATGGAAATTAATATGCTTTGGGTCAAGAAATGGTTCATGCTAACATAGTTTTACTGCAAATATTTTACTTTTTTTAAGGATGAGTAACATTTTTGTTTGAACCTAATTCTTCCACAGATGCTGAGAAACATTTTTATTTTATGAAGAAAATGAAGTTGAGAGATATAAAAAGTGCTTCATATTTATTCACTGATCAGCCGTAATGCATTATTATGTCCACCACTATGGCAATGTCAGGGTGGACAGTGAGTTGCTGTTTAAGTCCTACTCATCTCCTGTTGTGATGGTTCAATTGAGCACCTCGCATAGCCTGTCTTTTTGTTTTTGTTGCTAATTTTGATAGAACTCAATAACATGGCTTGATTATTTTATAAACAGGAGAGCATCGTGTAGCTCACCATCATGGAAGAAGATCTTGAAACTAATAGCTTTTTCTCGCCACCTGCTTGCTATACCACGAAGTGGCAGAGAGCATTGCATGATGAGAAAGAACAAACAGGCCAGAGAGAGCTAACATGTATAGTAAAACCATTGCTCTGATAATGGTTTGAAAACCCATGCACCCACTGTATTAAACCAGTCATGAAGGCAGAATTTTCATGGCCCAATTGCCTCCCCAAAGTCCATCATTCCAACACTGGAGCATTGGGAACAAAGATATTAATTTATGTTTGCCAGGTGGTGGGACAAGATATCTGGAATCCACAACTCAAAGAAAGGGAGGTATAATTTGGCTCAAGATTTAAGGGAATTCAGTCCATGGCCCATGGTTAGTTGGCTCCAAGGTAGCAACATGGCAGAAAGGAATGGTGGCAGGAAGCTTTTTAGTTCACCATGGCCAGAAATGCAAAGCAGAGAAACATGGTGAAGTATAAAGGGTCAGGTTCTGGACACAGTGCCTAAAAGTCACACGGCTATGACCAGTACAAACACACTGAGAATGTATGTTGCTAATTTCTCAAGCCAATCCCCTGGACAATTAAGATAATGTGACATATGGAACAATTTAATGATCACCAATACCCTACTAGGATCTGAAGGTGTAATCTCTTTCTTCAATTCTATTATTACATTCCTAAGTGCCTCTGACTGAATCTCACAGGTAACACCATCCAACTTGGGCTGCTGGAAAGATTTGTCAATGGAAATCACCAAGATTAAAAAAAAATGTAGTCACTTCACCTTTTTTAAACTAGGGATTGAACTCAAGGCCCTCAAATAATCTATTACAGCAGGCCCTATTTTTTCTTATAAATTATTATTATCATTATTATTATTATTATTATTATTATTTATTGTGGTTGTTGTAGTTTTTGGAGAGAAGGTCTACATAAATAACGCAGGCAGGTCTCAAACTTGGACTTCTTCCTCAGCCTCACAGAGTGCTGGGATGACAGGCGTTGTAGTCGTTTTTAACCGTAGCCTCCTATAACTTGCTGGAATCTACATTGCTACAGCCAAAACTGTCTCTCAAGTATGCACTCTACCCAGAACCTGTACCATTATAAGGCAGCAGTACAAGGTATTCTTAGGTAGGCTCAGTGGAAGGAGAACACAAGTTCACAAATACGAGCTTTCTCCCAGGCACCCCGTGGGTTACCTGCCCTGCCCTCAAAGAAAGAAAGACAGCTTTTTCTACCCTATTTGTACACTCAGAGTCCTAACTGGCTTAACAAATATTTTCACCTCTTCTGTACTAAGTATTTAATCTCATTCTTCACCTATTTTTCTGTTTTCCTCATTTTAATTATTTTTGCTCACAGAATGTACACAGATTACATTGGTTTTGTGTTTATATATCATTTATTATTCATGAACAGCATCCATTTTTGATTAGTAATTCTCAGTCTTTTTGTTGTTTTTTTCCCCCACGTTCTCAATCTGAGCTCTACCCCCCCCCTTTTTTTCTACAACACATTAGTCATTTTCTGATATTTCTCTTGAGGCTGAAAATTCATTTTCCAATCCTTATTTGCTAGGATTTCATTTTCTGCTGGGTGAGCCTTTCTTATACCACGGAATAAAGTTTAACTTTTAAAACCTGACCTGTTTTTCTGAATCCTTTTATCCCACTCGATATCTTAAAATAATAAACCCACCACACTTTTGGTGACCCCCGAGTTTTACCGAGAAGGTTGTTGTTCTTTACCCAAGCTAGTTACTTAAGACTACCTTTTCAGCTCTGGTTTTTAGAAGAAGGTATATTTCTGTATGCGGGATCCACAGCAAGACACACTGTGCTAGCTACAGGCTCAAGAAATAAGACGAAGAAACCATGTACTGGTAGCTCTCCAACTGCGACACAAAACATACATTTCATCCCTTAATTTGATTATTGCAGGGACTTATTATGACAACAGGGAGCTGACTATCAATAAATGAATTTATTATTCCACCACTGGAAATTAGAAGTATTCTCCTTCTTTAACCAAGGCAAGATTAAATCCATGGAGGTTTTGCCGAACAGCTTTTTGGCTGTCTGTAACTGTATGAGATGTGGTCAAAAATTATGCAAATGTTTATTTTAAAAAGTATTACAATGAATGACACCTTCTTATACTTCCTTTGGCTTCAAATCTTCATACACCATCACCCTTGCCAATGTCTTCATCAGCTCTGGAAGTCCTCTTTCCTGAGGGTCTTGTGGTCTCATGGCTGCCTCAATGACCTGCATAGATTGAAATGTTAACATTTCAAGTTCATTCTTGACCTTGGAGAACAGCCAGACATTTCATGGTGCCAGTTGAGCACACAGCATAGTGTTTTTATTTGACATAAACTGCCTTCTTAGAACTGATCTATGATACAGACAATTTCTGTGGTAGACAGTGAACTTTTTTGTCCACTTCTCAGTTTACATATGTTAATTTTAATGGTCTCATAAGCCTTTATAATTCTCAGAGCTCACTATGAGTACAAGCTCACCTTCCACAAGTTTCTGAAGATCAAGAAGCACAATCAACAGGATCCCCACACTGGAACTTCATGGACGTGTTTTGTTTGCAGGAGGAGATTTCCACTGAGAACTAATTTCCACTGAGAACTCTGAAAATTCATCTTAGCTTAATACACATAGACTTATGTTTCCTCTCCCACAATCACATTTCTTCAAAAGCTGGAAGGTTGTATTTTTGAGACAGGGTCTCGCTATGCAGTTCAAGCTGACCTTGAGCTCACTCTGTAGCCCAGGCTTGTCTCAAACTTACAATGAACCTCCTGCCTCAGGCTCCTGAGTGCTGTGATTATAAGCATGCTCCACCATGCCTGGCTGAAAGCTGGAATTTTAAATGAAAGAATCGCACATCTCAAATGAAATTAACAAAATTTCACATTGGCGTGTTGTTTGTGATTCGTGATTTATGCACACCTGAAAAAAAACATTATTTACTGTAACTCACCAGCAAATGACTACATCATGCAGATTGAAACCTGCCACACGCTGTTACTAAGTTGGACGTGCTGCTTTCCATATTGAAGAGCACTGTCTTTCCACTGGATGGCACTCAGCAGGATAATTTCCTGTATGTTTTTTAATGATAACACATACATGTAAACAATGTTTGTGCTTAAAATCCTTGATGGGGGACCAATCACTACCATGTTGAGGTTGTCATATGAAGATAGGTGTCTTAGTTGATTTCTTTTTCATTGCTAAGACAAAATACCTGACACCCAGAATTATGGAAGGAAAGCTTTATTTAGGTCACAGTGTGGAAGTTTCAGATCATACTCGGCTGGCTCCAAGGCAGAGTGGCACGTGGCAGAGGTCAACAGTTCATGGTGGTAGAAGACACTAAAAGCAACAATAGCAAAAGGCAGGGAGTAGATGGGGGAGAGAGGAAGCTCATTTCCCCTTTTTATATTGCATGCAAACTTCCCACCCAAGGATGGGTGTGGCACTCACACCCACAATCCCAACCTTGGATCGTGATTCAATTATGCATTGTAGAAGCCCACCTCATGACTGCATGAGGGTTTGTGATGCCACTCAGACACAAACCATAATAGGTATAGATTTATCACTAATCTGAGCTCCTCCAAATGTCTTAATCATTAGTCAATGTGTTTCTCTGAAAAGATCAATAAAATACATAATTAGACAGGATAACTAACAAAAACAAAGAGAAAAAAAAACCCCACAAATTCCTGATATCAAAAAAGAAACTTGGGAGATGATTAGGGATTTCTAGACTTTAAAAAGATCATAAGGAAACACTCCACATAACTTTACATTCCTAAATTGGTTAGCCTAGAGGAAATAGACCAATTCCTTGAGAAAAGAACTAGAACAAAGTGGAAACAAGAAAATGTAGTCATGGTGTCACACTTGTATATTCTTGGAAATCTAGGAAGCTGAAATGGAAGAATTGAATTACGAGTTTCAGCCCAGCCTGGGCAACTTAATGAGATCATAAATTTTATTGTTTTTTAAAAATTTATTTTAAAAATAAAAGAAGGAAAACATGCTAACAGACAGACATCCATTTACAAAATAGCATAAGAACAATACAAGCAGTACAGAGTTACAACGTAGTAGGAAATTACCAATGGCTGTTGTATTATGTATTGATATTTTCAAAGTGGTTTCTCAGATCAAATAGAGCCATGCAAGACTGATCAAATAATTAGTCATTAAGTGTTCCTTGAAGTGATAGAAGTCAGTAATTCAACTATGTTAGCTATCCTGTATACACATACAGACATAATTTCCCATTATAAATACCCAATTTCCCTTTCTTTCTTTTCTCTTTTCCCTCAACCAAATTGAGCTTTACTTTTGAGCATGTTGCTTTCATTTCACAATGAGATCATAAATTTTAAAGGTCTGGTGAACAAGGTGGGTGAAGACACACCATCATGTTTTTATGATTCTGCTTTTGATGGGATGCTGCAGCAGTGTCCATTTTAAGATATCGAACCTCATAAAGGAATTTATGAAAGAATATTTTCAGATGTGCTGTGCAAAAGGGCACGAACAGAGGGATAAATGTCTTTGAAACCAAGCGGTGTGTGTTGAAGGGGATTAATGATAATATTTCTTGTGGTGATTTTTTATATGTATAAACTGATACAGTCTGATTGCACCTACAGTAACAATGCAGTAGGTTTGATTAGTCCCTGCATCACCACCACACATGGGTAATTAGTGTTATATACTATGACATATGATGGCTTCAAGATTGCTAGGCAAGAGGAATTTTTCAGCTACACCATCACCTTAAGGGACCATCCCTCAATATAGCAACTGTGGTTGACAGCAGCATCTTAATGGGCTGTATGACAGTACCTCAATCCAAGTCTTGGCTTTAGAGAATGAGTAAGATATTGTCCATTCTCAGGCGAAGTGGCCAGAGGAGTCAGTAAAGAAATAAGAGAAGAGGGAAGCTTTTGAGAGACCTTATTCCTAATGTTGACTGCTATGTTTGTTGTGTTGGGACTCACCTCATTAGTTGTGCAGAGGTGGGGAGGTTGAGCAAAGGGAGACAAATTCACATAATATTTTGGGGATAGGCAAGCAAGAATAAAAACAGGCTTCCAATGTTACCAAAACTTCCATCAATGTAATATAAGGGCTGATACAACTATAGGTATCTCTGTTACCTTTCTGATGCTACGGCAAAATACCTGAAAGAAGCTATTTAAAGGAGAAAATGTTTATTGGTCTCATGGTTTCAGAGGATGTAGTCCATGGTCTCCTGGCTCCATTGCTTTTATGGCTGTGGTGAAATATGTTGACATCGTGGTGGAAAGGCATGTCGGGTGAAAGCTTCCCAGGGCTTTGAATCCCAGGAAGCAGAAAGACAAAAGGTGAATGGAAGAGGCCAGGGACCACACAGAGTCCCAAATGTTAAATCCCCATAAAAGATTCCCTCTAACTTGGCCAACCTCCCAAGTTCCCATCAACTAATACTGCCATCAACTGATAAACCTATCAGTAGACAAACCTACTTAATGTGTTTTACTTTGTTATAATCCAATCAGCTCCCACCTCCCACACACAGACACTGTGGTATTGCATGCCAAATCTGTAGTGCAAGATCTTTTGAGGGATTTTCTCCATCTAATCTATGATAATGTCTCAAAGACAGAATTTTGGTTTAATTTGAAGATTTTTTAAAAAGACTTGTTCTTCCCATTAGATGTCCAGGAAAGGGGAAAAAAAAAAAGATATGGTGCATTAAAATTTTCTTTAAAAAAGTATAAAAGAAAGAGGAATAAAAGAACACCTGGCAGTGTGCTGGGAAAATAGGCAAAAAATGAACTCAATAGAATGTGGCAATGTACAGTTTTTCACAGCATGAGTTTGTCATATCAAGAGTTGTTTATTGTGAAGCCTGAACTTACACATCTAAAAGGAAGGCAAGAACAGATCTATTTTCTGCCCTGCCTTCAAATGTTGTCTCTTGAAATTCTATACTCAGACTCAGAAAAACGACTTAGAGTTCTTTGCTAGTCCATCTCATGAGGAATCCTAATGCCCAGCCTGTCGGTTCTGACTTAAAAGTTCAAACACATATCATCTTTAAGTCTTGTCATTCTGCTTCCTAACTGCAATCTCCCCTCACTACGTGAGTTGGGGTGAAGACTTCAAAAAGGAGACTAAGGATACTACAACTTCTAATTTTTCCATGTGCTTGTAAACTTCCTGCCTGATGAGGGTGTTGCACAGTCTTTCATTATTTTAGAAAATATTTGAGATAGATAACTACGTTGAGAAATGTAGAGGGTTGTTCTGCCTCACCGTTTTGGAGAGAGGAGCCCATGGTCCTTTGGTCTTGCTGCATCGAGTCCTGTGACAAGGCAAGAACAAGATGCTAAAGTGCTCAGTACAACAAAACTGCTCACCTCATGACTTGGAAGAGAGAAAGATGAAGGCACGGGGGCACACAAATAACCTTCAGAGCCACACCCACAATTACATCATTTGCTCCCAAATGCTCCTGTGTCCTACAGATTCGATGCTATCCACAGTACTGTCCACATTGATTTTAGATTTCTGATCTCCCCGAGTGGAAGAAGATGAATTTCTATCCCCATAATTCATGAAACGTGATATTTTTAAATGGTACCCTCAGTCAGGAATCTAATACAAGTAACACACCTTCCCCCCCAAACTCTGAGAATTGTAAAGGATGAATCTGTTTCCATCCACAAGATATGATTTTATTACACTGTAAAGCAATTCCCCCAATATTCATTTTTTTAAATATCAAATTTGATGGTGTGGAGTGCTTGATGATATATGAAATATAGACCCAATATAGGGAAGAGAACATTTTAGAAGACAGAGACAGGCTGGTTTCCCACAGCACACTAACTGATTTCATTATGAAATTCAAGAAACTCAAACATTTATTTTTGGAGCCCTGTAGAAAAGTAGATACCCCTGCAAGATAGCACAACCTCTAATACTCCGAGCCCAACCTCACGTTTAAGATGGGGCAGTTTTGGAGATAAAATTATTGTGTGGAGACCTTGGTCTATAGAAAAGACCTCTGGATTTCCTTTCTGCTGTCCAATGGGTATCTGTCGTCCCTTCCCAAATGTGATGCTTGATCATTCTAACTTGATTGTCTTCAGAGATACCTAGGAGATAAGCAATGTACATTTCTGAGGGGGTCTGAGTGGGTCACGGGGGCTTGATTTTAGGACTCTGTCTGGTTCCTTGACCCTTTTTCTGTGATCCTCTTCCCACTGTCTGCTTTCCAGATTCCATGAGTTAAAACAGCTTTCCTTCAAAGCACTCTTCTTCCATGATGTTTCTTCCTTTGAGACAGCAAACTATAGAATTTACCCCCTGCAACCATGAACCAAAATTAAATCTTTCCTTTTAGTGGACAACGTTCCATCAGTTAGACTTGTATTCTGCTCCCTCTTCAGGCTCTAAGGGAAGGATCTTTCGTCTTCCAGCTGCTCCTGGGACCTCCAGGTACTCTGTAGCTGTGGGTCTGACACTCCAGTCTCTGCCTGCACGCTCATGTGATTTCTTCTCTGTCTCCATGTTCACTCACATTAAAGACATTGTTATTTGACATGGTTAGACACCTATTCATGATTATTTCCTCTCTACATTGATAAATGCTTGCATTTGTAAAACCCTATTTCTAAATAAGCTCTCATTTATAGCTTCTGGGTCAAGACATGAACCTATATTTTGAGGTCCACTTCTGAATCCACTACTGTTGCACCCAGTTTTCTTCATAGGCTCAAGAGGAGAATCCTCCTGCCTCTTTCTCTACCTAGAGGCTCTAGGTGTCCCTTGGCAGTGGTCCCATCCCTCCAGTCTCTGTCTCTGTCTTCATGTGGCTTCTCCTCCATGTCTGTGTCTCCTGTTCTTTCTCTCACGAGGACACTTTTTTTGGATTGAAGGTCAAGCTCACCCAGGGTGACCTCATCTCAAAATCCTTATCTAATTACATCTGTGAGACCCAGTTTTCAAGAAGGTCTTCTTTTCAAGTTCTGATGTCGGCACATGGACTTATCCTTTGGAACCCACTATTGTATATACTAGAACCGTATCCAGTTTTCTTCAATGGCTCCAGGGGAAAGTCTTCCTATGTCTTATGTGTCCTGGGTCTTTAGATTTCTCTTCAAATGTGACTCTCCATGGCTATAGTTTCTCTCTGATTTCTTCTCTACATGGTTTTGCTACATCTCTGTTCCCTGTGTCTGTCTCTGTCTCTCTCTCCTCCTCCTCCTTTTAGTTCTGATTAATATATGTGCCCTTCACATCAATAAACAGCAGCTGCAGAAGCAGCAGCCACCACAGTTGTTGTCTGGCCCTTCAGGTTCCAGGCAGGATACCTGCTTTTGGGGTGGGGTCAGTCAGAACTACACTAAACCAATTAATAGATGAATCCACACACCCTTATTCACAGCATCTCACCCTTCATCTCAGCATAGTTGCTCACTCAATATTCTTACACCCCAGGAACAATCACCTCCCCAAAGCTCCACCTAGGCACACATGAGGCTTTGGGTGGACACATCTAGACTTAAGCCATAACAAATATCTGTATGGGGTATGGTCAAAAATATAAACAGATACTGCTCCTGAGTGCCATCCAGTGGAAAAGCTGGTAAATGAGTGATAGTGTGTCCTTATGCATATTATTCACGGGATCCGGTACCATATACTTCCGGCTCTTCCCCAATGTCAAAGTAGCCATGAAAACTCAATGTTTTGAATGCATTCAGGACAGCAAGCCAGCCAAGGCAGTGCAACAAAGACCCTCAGGAAAGCAGACTCCAGAGCTGCTTAGGAAATTAGCAGGAATGATGGGATGACTGTATTCCAACTCAGGAGAAGGAATATGAGGAGATTCATGGTAATGTGTATTTTACTGTAATAATTATTTTATTTTAAATATGTACTTCTGCCGTATTTTTCAAGCACACCATATACATCTATCTCTCTACCTGTCTATATATCTATCTGTCACCTATACACCAATCTCCTATCACCTCTCTAGTTAGCTACTGAGCTCTTCAGGAATTTATGTATTCAGTTCTCCAGTTCTCTAGGGCAACTTATGTTTCTCTCTACAATACCTCTCCCTGAACTAGAAAAAATCTTCCCAAATCCAACATGCCCGCATTTTCACTTCATACACCTGCAAAAAACGTATATTTAAAATAAAGACAGCCCCACCAATTTTGGATGCACAGGATTTTTTTTTTAATAGTGTGGGTAGGCACTGTTAACCCAGTAAAATGCATTCGACGCTTTAAAAATGCTGTATGTTTGCATAGCTATTCAAACGTTTCAAAACTCAGATTTTTTGAACGGAGGAAAGCATTTTTAAAAACAAATCTATCCTTGGTAGTAAAACGCACTGTATTATGGCACAGTCTCATGATACTGTGGGTGTTTGGTGCAGGCAGAGGACGTAGCACCCCTATTTTGGTGGACAGCAGGGATTTTGACATTAATCTTTTGTAACACTCCACAAAGCTTTTGAGTGTCCCGGGCACCTATCCGCAGATCTCTTACTCTCCTCTCATTCCTCCTCTGAGACCTTTTCCCATTTTTATGGCATTTGTAGAAAGAAGGTTGGAAAAGCAACTGCAGCTTCTTTATACTAACTTTTTTTTCATGACCTTTTAAGACAGGGTCTCATTGTCTAGTTCATGCTAGACTTGAGCTCAGTTTTTAGCCCAGGCCGGCCTTGAACTCATAATGACCTTCCTACCTCATCCTCCCAAATGCTGGGATTACAGGCATGCCCCACCACGCCGGGCTCAAAAAAGAAAACAAAAAACATAAGCAGTATGAATTTGGGACCCACCCCTGGGGACACTGACAAAGACCAAAGGCGTTTAGTTGTCACAACTAAAGGGAGATAATTTAGAGCCAGGCTTGCTAACCTTTTAAATGAATTATTTTTGTCCTTTCTGCCATTTCAATAACATTCCTTCTACACCAGTGATGGTGAACCTATGGCACATGCGCTATTTGTTTTCCTGTGGAGACAAATGATGTTAATAATTGAGTTGTGTTTTGTAAAACGAAACCTCGGTGTACAGGTTTGATTGCACTGTTGGCACTTTGTGGTAAGTAAAGGTTTGGGAGTGCAGTTTAGGCACTTGTCTCTAAAAGGTTCACCACCATTGTTTTTCAGACAGATGGAGAAAGGCCTTCATGGTCAATTCCTTTCGTTCAATTTTATTGCACAATGAGCTGCAATAACCTTTTGTAATTCTGCTAATCAGCACAAATTCTTCAGTTGTGATTGTAGAATTGAGCTAATTTTTTTTCATGGCATAATTTATTTGATGTGCTCAATTCTCCTATGTAGCTAAATATACACAATTTAATTTGTTTTATTAGGGTGAATATTTTATTGTTCCATGAGCTAGCTACAAGTTGACCTTGCAGTCTACCTAAAGAACTGACTTTCTTAGTGTGAAATCAAAAATTTTTGTGAGAAACCTGCAACAGACAATAGCTTGCTGTATCTTTAAAAGATGGTGTGCTCCTATCCCTAAATGTAGCATCTTCATAAACATTTGGAATACAGCTATAAAGACAGAAATGGTTTGTTTCTGATTCCTCTGTGTCACTTCTTTTTTAAATTTTCAAGTAGAAAATGAAGTTTGTATATAGCAAAATAAATTCTCTTTTTCTGGGTGTTTCAATTCCATGATCAGTACTTTGAGTGGAGTTGCTTGATGTCCAAAACTTTTTTCCATATGGGAAGAAGCAACAGTTGTAAAGAAGAAAGAAAGGTGAAGAAACAGATCCCTGAAAGTGAGATGAAAAGAAATCTACAACCCCAGACTTCCCACAACTGTATGTACTCAGCCACAATGCACAGCCTTAAGTAACAAGCAAAGGAGAACACATAGCAATGAAACATATATTGTTCAACATAGAGTGGTGAATGCATACAGCGTCCTCTGTGTGTATTCTGCTTGCTCCAGAGAGATATGCTTGGTCAGTTGTGTTACACAGAAATGTTATTTCTCAGAAGGGAAGTCAGGCAAATGGGCATGAGTCTCTTAATGCCCAAAGCCTCAGGATAACCACTGGGAATTCCTTTCAGCCAGTGTTTAGAGATACCTGGACCATGGGAATCTATATTTACAGAGGAACAGAATATGGTTGCGTGCAAAGGCCAAAGTCTTCAAAGTATATTGCTTCCAAGGACACCATGTTTTCTTAGATTGGAGATTATGTCTACAGCTTATGCAAGCAGGTCCATATCAAGGCCAAGCCAGTTTTCCCTCGGTATCTTTAAGGAATTTATTGCATGACCCTGTATAATTACCAAAATCTGCATATACACTAATATTTTGTATGTAATGCTCTCCCACCTTAAGCTGTAGGAGTCTGGTATTTTATTTTGAGAGGAAAATGACAAAGGCTCCTAGTTAGCACCAAATGATGACAATAAATTTGGATATTAGATTCATTTTTGGTGGTGAGTATAACTCTACCAAGGAAGGGGAATTTTTAGGAGAGTGTCTAATATTTATTTATAAAAATAAACACGTGCACCAGTGATCATTGTGCCTGTGATCCCAGCACTTTGGGAGGCTGGGGTAGGAAGACATCATGTTTCAGCCCAGTTTGGGCATCTTACAAAATTAGCAAAACCCTGTCTCAGAATAAAATGAAATAAACTCAGGCGTGGTGGCATACACATGTAATCCCAGCACTTGGGAGGCTGAGGTAGGAGGATCCTTGCAAGTTTGAGACCTGCCTGGGTTACCAAGTTAGCTCATGGCCAGCTTGAACTACATAGCAAGACATTGTCTTAAAATGATAAAATAAAATAATATAAAATTAAATAAAATTAAAAAGTAAAATGAAATAAATAAAAATGAATCATGACTGGATATGCAGGTCATGATGAAGAACTACCCTGGTTTTAAACCGCAGTGTCTTAAATAAATAACCAAATAAATAATTCTACAGGAGCAGTTAAACTTTGAAAAACACACTTAAAGATGCCACCGAAAAATGATTACTTCCAAGTGTGTTTTCTTATAGCAATGTCCTTTGGAAAGAGTGATGATATTCAATCGTGTTCAATATCTTGTGATGTTTCAATAACCAAATAGAACTTCTCTGAAGTGCCCTTGTGGGGATAAATTGTGCATAATTTGTTCTCCAGAGGTGTTTGCAACAGAAAGCTGGAGTTCTGTTTACTTCTCTATTCAAATGCTCATTGAATTTCTCATGAAAACCTCACCATACAGAATTGTTGCTCTTGTATCAGACTTTCACGCATAGACATGCATAAAGCACAAGTACCCACGTAAACATTAGCCTCCAGCTTAATTTTCAAGCTATGCTGACTTTTTATTCAGAATTCCCTTTTACCTTCTACTTTGGAAATGTCTCACATATTTCCCTTTCTTTCTCTCCACGTCGATCACTTCTGCCACCTGACCTATTCAACATTTAGCAAGAGGAATAGAGAAAAGGTATTTCAATGTTAAATTGGATAATTTAACATGGGTTGAATAATGCTTTTTTTCTTTGTGCCTTTAGAGAATTTAAAATGTTGCATACTTACATTATACTCTTACAAAGAGAAAGACCCATTTTCCCCTATAACATGTTCTTCTTAGGAAAATATTTCTGTTATAAGGTATCTGCATTTGTTTTCTTTGTTTCCTGCAATATTATAATACTTACATCAAAATATATATACAGGGTAGCAGGCAAAGCAGTGTCCATAGCAATAACTAAGGGTCATTTCATGTGCATCTGAGTAAGCTGTATTTTTCACATAAATTCTCCCTTTTTGGCTTCTTGAAGGTGTTCCCTTATTTCGTTTCACTTGGCTTTGCTTCGTCTTGCAACTCTGGGGACTGAACTGAAGAACTGAGCACTAAGCTGCACTGTCAGCCACTTTCTTTGTCATTTTATTTTAAGACCTGGTCTTGCTAATTCACTAAATGTCCCAGGCAAGATCACAGCTTGTGATCTTCATGCCTCAGGCTCCCAGAGTGTTGAAATTCTGGGGATGTGCAGCCATCTGGGGCTTCCTTCCACTGTGCAGGATTCTCTCTTCCTTGCTTTTCAGAAAGTTTCTGTGCATAGGTATTATAGAAAACATGGTCTTTTTGCATGAAATTATCAGTTTTAATTAAAAAAAAATGGTCCCAGCGCACAGAGCACACAGTTTATCTTAAGGATATAGCTGTCTGTATACGTGTGATAGCTGTTTAACATTTCCTTCTTTATACTATAAAGGAGGGAGAAAGGGAGAGAGAGACAGAGAGAGAGAGATTTAAAAGTATATACAGACATTTATTAATTCACCTGGTTTTGTTATATTGACATCCATATAATCTAACAGAGATTTTGTTCTTTCTTTTCAGTTGTTTAAGCTATTATTTCTTATTTTCAATTTTATTTCGTTGACCAGAAATTCTAGGAGAAAAGTCAAATAATCCTTAAGGGAGTATGCATCTCAGCCTTATTTCTGAATTTTTCATGTTATACCATTCAGCATCTCTCACCCTGAAAATTTGCTGAAAGGGGGTGTCCAGGTATAGTCTGAAAATCTCTGTGTTTTAAAATTACCAATAAATATTGAAATTAACTCTCAATAAAATTTGAGAAAAGGGAAAAAATTATATAGATAGATAGATAGAGAGATAGATATAGATATAGACACACATTTTAGAGAAGTATGAAGACAAATCAAGGTAAAATGCTGTGTTTACCAGGAAAAATAAAAAGAGGAAAGAAAAAAACCGAAAAGAGGGAGCAGAGAAAGACAGGAATGAGGGGGAGGAAGAGGAGGAGCAGGAAAAGGAGAGGAGAGGGGAGGGGAGGGGAGGAATGAGAATTCCACTTCCCTTTCCCTCTTTTTCCCATCCAAGTCTTCCTCTGATTGGACAACACCCACCCATGTGGGATGGGAAGAGTTTGTCTTCCTGAACTGAAAGTCCAGCTTTCCTAGAATCAGCTCTCAGAGCCCCTCTAAGGTGCTAGGATGTACCAGCTGTCTGAGTTCCATACTATCCAGGAAAGCTAACACCTCAAGATCAACCATCGTGGATGTAACTGTAGGAGCAAAATTTCGACACAGAAATTTGCAGAAGAAATTTGCAGAAGAAATTTGCAGAAGAAATTTGCAGAAGAAATTTGCAGAAGAAATCCAGCGACATGAAGAAAAAGGCAGAACCTGGAGCAGTGGAGCCACAACAGAGACACCTGGAGCCCCAGAGGCGGAAGAGGCAGGAGGGTCTCCGCAGAGCCTGTGGAGAGAGCACATCCAGGAGAAACATTGACTCAGACTTCTCCTTTATAGGACTGTGAGCAGATATTTTAAAGGTTTCTGTCATTTGCTTCATTTGTTCATTTTTTTAATTTAATGCCACCTAATCTGTGGTAGTTTGCTATAACAGGTATGAGAAACTAATACCCATTCATATAGTATTGAGGACCTCTGTAATAAAGGGAGATTCTGAAAACAAGAAATATGCTTTTCATGGTACAACATTAATGCAAGTTTTTAACTGGGGATTTTCTTGTTTTCATATTCCTGTTAGAAATACATGAAGTCCAGCTGATGAGGCATTTTTAATAATTAATCTTTGTTGTGAGTTTTGTGAATATTCACATTCACATGTTATAAATCTTTCTATAAAAAGGGGGGGTACAATGAGGCACAAGTTGTGTGGGTGAGATAGGAGTATTGTCAGTATTCCCTAAATCCTTTAGGGAATAAAATTGAAGAAGAAATTGAAAGTGGCCTTGAAACTAATTTAATTGGAAAGGCAATCATTCTTGAATTTTGGGTCATGTAGGAATCATTTCTATAATACATTTGTACACTAATTAGTATAATGCAGTTTAAATTTTAAAAATTTTGAAAATGCAGACTCCAGATGTGCTCTGAGATTCAAATTGCATCAGATCTGAACTGGGACCCAGGCACCTCTATGTGAAAGAAGAGATCAAAGAATGTAAAGTTGTGCATGTGTCCTGGGTTGGAATCTCACTTTTGACTAATTCCTTTAGAACTCAATCGAAAGTTAAGCAAATCCTCCGTTTCTCAGTTTCTTCACCTGCAACATGGAAGAAAACGTAACCTTAACACCTTACATGAATGAAAAGACAAAATAAGGTTTAAAAATATATACACTATTCCTTAGTACACAATACCTGAGAACACTGTTATAATATGATATACACAGACAACCTTTTATCACACTCTAAGGCGTACATCAGTAGATGATTTGGGGTTTGCACAAACATCTTAGAGTTACTTGTGTTAGTCATCTTTCTTAGTGCTGAGGACCATCACCTGAGTGTAACAATTTAAAGGATGAGAGATTTAGTGGGTTGTTGTTTCAGAGGGTACAGTCCATGGTCAGATGTCTCCAAGGTACAAAGTTTGTGGCAGAAGTGTGTGGTGGAGGAAAGATGGTCAACTCAAGGAATCTGGGAAACTGGGACAGAAGGTAATATCCAGTTAAAAGAAAGGGCATGGGGGAGAAATATCCTCCAAAGCTATGCCCTCAATGAACCCTTTCATCAACTGGAACTAACGTCCTACAATCACACATGGTGATTAACAACATTGGATTAATCTTCCTTGAATGTAGCCACTCACAATCAATCACATCCCCCAGAGTGTCTCAATCTGCACCAGTTGAATCATTAATTTTAACTGGTCCAGTACTTTCTATGGATTTAGGTGGTTATGAGGTCGCTAAGAGATATGATGTCATGGAAACATACATGCCATATCTGTGTTCTGTCGTTGATTCAATAATCTATGAGATGCATGAATTAATTTCAACATAGCACTTCGGCAATTTGTAAATGATCACTCGTACATCATACAGGTGCTAATACAAGTATTATAAAATGGGTATGTGTATGTTTGGAATAAATAAAAATTGTGTAACTAAGCTTCAAACCTTGTATATTTTGCACACATATATATTATACCTGATATATATATATATATATATATATATATATATATATATATATATGAGATGTAACCCTCATGTAAACAAATGCAATGTGTGCATGCTATGTATCTGAGCACAGTGGTCTGAGTCACACTGAATTTGGTGGAAGCAGCATTGTAGCATTTAATTCCAGCTCTATTGTTTAAAGACAATACTACTTGAAATTTACTAGTTCCTAATTTTTAAAAATCAGAGTTTCTGCTTTCACTTTCCTCCTTTTTATATTCCCCTAAGCATGCAATATTTTATAACATTTTTTCATGCTTTTTATTTTTATTATTTAAAAATGGATAAATATATATTAGCAAGGCATATTAAATAAATCATTCTGTGTAATTGACACCAATACATAAGTATCCTTTTACATTTCACTCTTTTTAAAGGATAAAATACCCCACAGTGCTGATGAATAGACATTTGTTCACATAATTTAAAACATGATTCATTGTTATTTGGTGCCATTTGAGCACTAAGAATCTTTTCTAAAAAAAATGCAGCATTCAGGAACCGAGAACCACAGATGGCATTGTGTGTTTAATATATCACTGCTACTTTTAAAATACACTTTCTGCAGCTAGGTCTTTTCTGAGGAACATTTTCCATCGACTTGAATCCTTCTGTGCACGGAATATGAGCCTCTGCCCTTTCGCTACCCGGCGCATAGATCTCAAAGACACTCAATCACTTTGCAATTAGAAACCATACATCAACGCTGAAAAAGTTCATAGATATTTAATAATTGCACAGCTCCCTGCAGCAAGCCGTGGAGAGAAGCCATCACTCAAAACGGAGCCTGAATTCTGGCTCCTGGTAGAAGGATACCTTGGAGTGTGAGTAATGATCTCTCGCTTAATAACAGAGATCCAAACACGCTTTGTCTTCATCAAGGCTATAATTAGAGTTGAGCGGGTGGCTCAGGGACCGAGCGGCCCGAGGGTGCATGAAGGTGTGAGGCATAGCGACAGATATCTGCAGGCTGCAATTATGCTGCTTGGGTTAAACTGCAGGAGAATCAATCTTGCTGCTGCGTGGCAAGCATTACCAAAGACGCAGGCACAAATCTGCCTCCCTCTCAGCTTCTGGAGAAAATGTCTGACAGTGGATGGATAGTTTGCAGGGAGGGAAAGAGAACATCTTGCTGTACAACCCTTAAACCCAGACAGAAATTAGTAGGGTCTCTTCCTTTCCTCTGCTTTTCTCATTTTATCTCTGTTTATTGCAATGTCCAGGAAGCCCAGTTCCCATGTAGCAACAGCCAACTATTATGTATCTTTGAGTGCAGAGAGACCCACCTGAGCCTATGACTTCTAGATGCAACTGAATTTTGCTTATCTGTGTGCTGCTGTGTAACTATTTTCTTGTGTTATCTGTGCACTGATTCAGTCAAAGGTGCCGGAGATTGCAAAAGCAAACTCCCCCTCCCCCCGTCCTTTAAATCCGCCTCCTAATTTAAAGTACATGAAAATGATGCAAAATGAGGCTGGGCACAAGCCTGTAAATCCAACCCTCTGGGAGACTAAGGCAGGGGGAGCACAAACTCTAACCCAGGCTGGCCAATGTACCAACTTAGTGAGACTGTCTCAAAATAAAAGAGCGAAAAAAAATAAAAATTCTGCAGATACAACTTAGTGTGATGGGCCATGTTCAATCTTTAGCAGTGCAAAAAGCAAAAAGAAATCAAACTGAATCCAGTATAGACGCACAGGTTCTATGGAGGTTGCAAAAAATGGCTACAAAACCAGCCGCTTAAAACAACCAAAGGTTACCAGAGTCACAACTCCAGAAGTCAGAAGTCTGCTCTAGGTCTCACTGGGCTAACGGCAAATTGTCAAGGCATACACACTCTTTGGGGGTTGCAGGGTAGGATTCTTCCCGCATCTGGCGACCACCTGTTCCCTAAGGCATCTGGCAGGACCACGCTGGTGTCAGCTTTGACTTCTGAGGTCCTCTAATTGTGACCTCTGCCTCTGACCTCTTGCCAGAGAAAAAACAAGCAAGCCCCATAGTCATGCGATCACCCAAGGTTAACTCCCCATCGCAAGTGCCTGACCTGGATCACAGTGCCAACATCCCTTGGCAACGGAGGGCAGTGTATTCACAGAGGTTAGAATGTGGACATCTTTGGGGGTTTCTATTTTGCCTGGCAAGTTGATTCCCATCTCATACATCTGGCAAAGATAAGGAGGCTGGATGAAAACACTCAATGACAGCCTGGCACCGTGGTGAGCACCTTCTCATCTCAGTGACTTGGTTGGCTGAGGCAGGGGGACCACAAGTTCAATGTTAGCCTGGGAAACTGACCAAGATCTCATTTCCAAATGAAATCCACAAAGGCCTGGGAATATTGCTCAGTAGTAGAGAGTCACAGAGTTCAATCTCTACTGCCACCAAAGAAACAAAGCAAAGCAAAGCAAAGCAAAACAAAATAAAACAAAACAAGGAAACATGGATGTGCTTTCTCAGTTCACTTAGTTACAGAGATTTCACTCTCAGAAACGGTTCTGTGAACTCATACCGAGCAAGTCTTGCACCTTTTCATTTAAGGTGGGGTTTACTTTCCAGATATGAGCAAAGCCATCTTCACTTGAATTTAAAATGAGGCATTGGTAAATTAAGAAAATATTTATCAATAATGCTTAAAATTATCAGGAGCAAAATCGAAGGGGTGATTGCCTTTGTAAATAATCATTCTGCAATATGGGCATGGAAAATTGATAGTATTACATACACATGCTTGTTATATGCACATGGGAGCCTGTAGCACAATTTATTCATAAATATTTTCCAAACTACCTATGGTTTTTGGAGAGAACAAAGCAATGTTTATCACATTCAAGGAACAATTTTAACTTTACAGCAAGTGAAAGATTAGAATGATATATCAAAGCCCAAAACTCAATGGTAAATACGGCCCTGCCCTCAAAGTATCTACATATTTTTTAATAGATTGTTTTCCTGGGTACTGAACCATGTTAGCTCAAAAGGAGAAAGTAGCTCTGCTCCATCTAAGACAGCTGCAAAATAAATGTATTTGTCTCAAGAATCCAGATGCACTAATTATTCACAAGTGTCTATTAAGCATAGACATGGTAAGTGTCACTAGTCAGAAGGTACTCCATCTAAAAATGGAAAAGCCAGAAAAGATGAGATCTATTTACTCTCAGGTAGAGTAAATGTCTACGTCATGTCCTAGATACATCAACACTATGTCTCCAGCTTCCCTGAAGGTATTTTCTTGTGTGCGTTAGCTTCTCAGAAGTCATACTTAAGTGTAGCTTGTAAACCTGCTTGTAACCATGGAGGATTCTGAGGGAGGAAAACATGTATTCTGGTTTCTATGTAGAAGATGGATATCTTAAATACCTAAAATCTGATCAAAGAACAAACTATGTACTAGTTCTCTGTGGATGCTATACCAAATTACCACAGACTGTGTGGCTTTAAAAAAAAGCCAGAAATTCATCCTTCCCAAGTAATGGGGGACAGATGCACAAAGTCAAAGCATTAGCAGGTACTTCTTAAACTCCAAAGGTTCCACAGGAGACCCTCCCGCATGTTCTGTCTAGGGCCCCAGGTGGCTCTGGGCAGTGGCCCCACCACTCCAGTCTCTGTCTCCATCATTATGTGGATTCTCCTTCGTGTCCGTAACCTCCTTTCAGTCTCACAAGGGCAGTGATATTGGATTCAGGTCTGGAGCGTGAGGAAAATCTGGGTACCTGGGTGCCATCGTCTACCTGATGTTTTTACGTGCTGGTGTCAACACCAAATGGTTCAGACTTTGTGTGTTATGGGCATCAAAGCCATCTCAGTCTCAGTTTAAGTTAGCATTAATCACTACAACAAAATAACTGTAATGCACTATTTAAAGGAAGAGATGTTTATCTAATCTCCCTGTTTTCAGAGGTTTTAGTCTATGGTAGGTTGTCTCCAAGAGACGAACATCATGGTGGAAGCACGGGATGTAAGAAAGATTCTCAACTCATGGAAACCAGGAAGCAGGGACAGTAAGGAAAAATTCCAGAGAGGAAGTGGCTAGGGACAAGTTATTGTCCCTAATTTTATGTTTTTGTGAATTGCTTCCTCCAACAATTCCCTGACTCATAATCAGTTCTTAATCCACAAACTCACCAAAGCGTTAAGCAACTGAAGACTCAAGACCTTACCGCTGGCAAAATCCAATCAAATCCCTAGAGGTCCCTTAATTGAACCTGTTTGAGAGCCAAGATGAATAGGCACGGTCCTTGTTACTTAGGACTCTCCTCAACAGGGTCTTACAAACTGCAGAGCTCTCCCTAGACTTGCTCAGCCAGCTCTGAAATTCTCCTTTTCTTCTTCTCAACCTCTTTCCTGGACCTTTACCTTCAAAGATCAACCTCATCCCTCCCACTCAGTATCTCCATGGTTACCAACAAAGCAACAATGGTCCCTCCCACGTGGTGTCACAGAACCTGGTATCATCTGACAGGTCTACAAACGTGGCGACAAAATGTTAAAGTTAAATGAAGACTATGCGGGTGGTAGTGCCTGACTAAGTGGTAGAAAGGCTAAGAAAGAATGCAGGAAGCCCTGACTACCATACTCAGCACTGCAAAAAGAGAACAAAGGGAGATAATTCTACAGTATTTTGTAGAAAAGGCAGACGGCTATCCTATTCGTGAAGTGGATAAAATGAAGTAATATCTCTTTGCCTCATCTTCTTTTTTGAGTTACTCTCCCATCTGCCCAAGTCTCAGTTAGGAAAAAGGGGCCACCACACTCCACTGCCTGACTGAAAAGGGGCAGCTAGGCATTGCAGTCCTGCTGTGCTTGGGGTCTGGAACACCCCATGTGTTGGTATGGGGCCTTGGGCATGCAAGCAGATCAGGATCATGCAGCACTGACCATACAAGAGGCTTAATGGGTCAGTATTTCCATGACGTCAAGGGGTCTGGGAGGTCCACTCTCTCCTCCTGCCCAGTGCACCCTTCCCCCCTTCCTCTCCCTTCTGTTTCTTCATGCTGCCGCTCTTCCTCATACCTCTCCTTCCATTCTCCCACTTCCTCTATCTCCTCCTCCTTCTGTTCTCTCCTCTCCTTCTTCCTCCCTATTCTCCTCCTTTTTTCCTTCTTCCTCTTGTACCTTTATATTTTCTGCCCTTTTGTTCTTCTCCTTTTTTGCTTTTCTTCTTCCTCTTCTTCTTCCTTCTCCTCCTCCTCCTCCTTCTCCTTTTGCTTCTCCTTCTTCTCCCCACTTCCTCCTCTGCCTCCTCATTTTGCCCCTCCTCCTCCTTCTTGTTCTTATTATTCCTCTTACTCTTCTTCTTTTCTTTCTTCTTTCTCTTCCTCGTCTTCTCCTTTCTCTTCTCCCTGCCCCTCCCCTTCTACTTCTTCATCTTCCTCATTCTCCCTTTCATGCTCCATCTTCTTCCTTCACATTTCCATTCTTCCTCTTAGTCGTCGTCTTTTCTCTGTCTCTCTCTCCCTCCACATTTCTCCCTCCCCCTCTTTGCTGTCTACTGCTACACAAGCCATTTTCCTGATACCAGTGCTCCCTCCCTCCAGAATGTGCTTCTCACCATTGGCCCAAGAATCTGTAAGGCTAAGACTTAACAAAAATGAACTGAACCCGTGAGTCGGAATAAATATTTCTGCCTTTAAGTTACCCCTTTAATGGATTTTGTTCCAGTGTTGAGATTTTGTCTATCACATATCCTGTGTCTACTGAATCTCTTATGTAAGTTTTTTGAAAACAAGTAAAACATATACATTACTAATTGTTCTGAGGACGAGAAATCAGAGCTGCATTTCATGAGGGAACGAGAAATGTGGAAACAGATCATCTCATTTTCCTTTATCCGCATATCCCTCCTATCAACCACGTCCCTTGCACAAAGGATGAAATCTGTCAACCAAATATCCCTATTTATGATGGAACCTATTGTACTGTTATTATGACATCATCAGAGGCCCTTGCCTCATGAAAATTAGGGCTTTTTTTGATAGTGTCTTTCGTTTATTTATTTCTTTGTTTATTTTTCTTTTAAAGAGAAAAAACAATGCTACAAAATTTCCAAACAAGATAGAAGGAGGGTAACCATGGTTTATACATTGCATATTGTTATCTTCAAAGTAGGTGCTCAGAGAACAAGATGTGAACATGAATAATTGATCAGATCATGGAAATGCAACTCTTTCTTTCCAATGAACTAGTAGAAATTAGTAGTATAAATATTTTAACTGATATATATATATATATTTATATACACATATATATGTATGTATAGTAATTTACTATTCATTTTCCTTCTTTTCTCCTTTCCAGTTTCTCTTTGCTTTTGCACAGCTTCTTCCTATTTCACTATTTCTATTGTACATTATGGATCTTGTTACTCTTTCAGCTTATTACACTAAGGAAACAACATGATGTTGACAAATGTGACTACTCCAGCCAAGTTTGTTATCGGAATTGTTCTGACTGTGGAGCTGATCTCGGTCTCTGGACGTGGCGTCTGGGATGGGTCTTCTGTTGCTGGGGTTCTCCAGAGTCCAAGTGCTGGCTCCTCACTCCCACTTCAGACTCTTCCACATTTCTGGTCTCAATAGTTCCTCTGCCCTCCAACGGCAAGTGTTCCTCTGCACACCTGGGCCACCTCTGTCTTGGCTTTAGAATGGAATGTCTTTTTGGTTTGGGGAAATGTATACAGAAAAGAACATCTTTGCAAGAAATGCAGAAGAGTTCACCACATCCATATCTGTGGAGATCTTCTTGCTTGGAAGTCTGCATAGAAAAAAAAGGGAGAGGTAAGCACAAAAATAAGAATTCCAGGAAGGAGGGAATACTGGGGTAGTGAGTGACTGCCTTGGTAGAGACTTCTGCGAGTGTGCTGTGAACAGAACCATCCAAGCAGAGTCAATGAATACCGTCAAATCTTACTCCCTTTACCCCCTACTTTTTGTGCACAGGACTCATGTTTGTGCAAATTCAAGGAAAAGCACAGTCATAAGACAGTCATTGATGGGATCCACTGAGGTCCACATCCCTGGGAAGAGCCAAGGGAATGGAGCAGAGTGACTCTTCCAGTACAAATGAAGTTTCAAGTGTAAATGAAGCATCAAATAACCCATCATGGAGCTCCTCCTTTCCCTGCAACACCCCCCCCCCTTCCTCCTTCCTGGGCAATATCCTGTCTTCACTCCTTCATCAATTGTGACATCCCTGAGGGTACGTGAAACTCTTCATTGTCCCCCTGTCAGTTGCCACCTTGTGCTTGATTTTAAACCTAAAAGAGTTAGAGAGAAACTGTTTGGTTCATTGTAAGGAGTTAAAATTGAATGTATGTGTTCCTCAAAAATCCCTATATTAAAATTCAAACTGCCAAGGTGAGGGTATTACACAGTGGCAGGTGCGATGACCTGACTGTGCCTCCCTCCACATCTTCTATTAAATTCTCTCTCAAGAATGTGGCGATAGGAGGCAGTAATGTCAGGAGAGATAAGGTTCTGTGGGTGGAGCCTCCCAAAGAGGGCTAGTGTCCTTATCAAAGACACCGCAGAGAGCTCCCTGTCCCTTCTACCAGGTGAGGAAACAGTAGAAGCCACCATCTGTCAACCATGAAGCAGCCTTGACCATAAAGGAGATCTACCATACCTTGACCTTATATTTCTGGACAACTGGAACATAAGCATCCAGTATTTATTGTTTATAAACCACCTAGTCTATAGCTCTGTGCCACCAGAGCATAAACAGCCCTAAGACACCTACATTCTCTATTTCCAGTCCTCTTAACAAGACCAAAATGACAATTATTCTTATTCTTCTACCCTTCATTTTCCAATCATCTATCCGTCCTCCTAAACTGGATGGTGGAAGAAAACTCCAGTGGGATTTAGCTTACTATTATTACTTCATAAGAATGTTCCATTTGCACTGCTGCCTGGTCCATGCTGTGCAGAGGCCCTTGCTTATTTTTAATGCAACCCTAGTATTTGCACAGCAGTAGGGAGAGAAGTTGATTTTAAGAAAGTGCTGCTTCATGACCTCCATCACGGTGTCTGTCTAATAAACCTTGCGGGTGTAGAGAGCACTTGCTAATGCCATGGGCGGCTCACTACGGGGAGGTGAGAGAGAACCGCAAGGCTTGCAGTTTAAATGAAATATTGATTACAATATACTTTTAATGCAGCTTGGGTGGGAAAGCAGGTATTTTGGAGTCAATCTGAAAATAGAACTGAACAGTTTTCCACTCAAGCCACAAAAGCAATAGAAATCAAGTCAAACCAGGGAAGCTAGGGATAAGGAAGTAGAAAAATGAAATACAGTACAGTGTCTTCCCTTCTGAAATGTGCAGAGGTTTTGTCCTGTGCAGTGGGATTCACATATTATTAAACTGAGCCGTTAGCTGTGCAGGAGTGGCATTTAATACATTTGCAAAGGGGAATACCTATCACTGCCTCCTGGTGCTGAGAAGTCCATTGTCGCCCTGAAGTAACACCACACTCATTAAATGGTCACTCTGTTTATGCATTCCTGCAGGCACTGGGTGGAACTGAGAGCAAAAGATAGTGAAAGAGGCACACATACAGACAGAGACACAGACACAGAACGACAAAGGCAGACAGACACAGAGACAGAGATTATGCTATAATTCAAAACCGCGAGAAAACCAAACCAATCATCCTGTTCTACCTCCCAATGCATGACCCTGGAAACAATTAGCGTTATCCTTGTTTTAATTGTTTATCTTCACTTCACATTTAATTGACAAATGATGATTATCTTTGTTGCATAACAGAGGGTGACACCTTTGAACTGTGTGTGCATTATGGAAAGGTCCAATCAAATTAATTAGACTATCCATCACTCCCAATACTTAAAAACTCACCGTCTCAGCACTTTTTTTTTTTTTGTCTCAGCACTTTTGAAGCATGTTTTGTTATTAATTATTGTTACCGTGCTGTGCAATAGATCATGTATATTTATTTCCCACCTTCTTACTAAAATTTGGCGTATTGACCCTCATTCTTGACCCCCAGTAATCCCCATTCTACAGTTATCTTCTATGAGTGGGCTTTTTGCTAGATGTTCCATATAATAGGGCTAATATGATATTTGCTTTTCCATAAGTGGATTATTTCATTTGGCATAGTGTCAGGGTATTACAAATGATGGGATGCAAATTTATGTATTTGCTAATTGCATTGAAAAGTGAACCTAGAACCACACAAAGATCCATATCCCATGTATATATTCTTCAAAACTTGAGGTAAGTACTCTCTAAGTTTCCAGGTTGGGCTGAAACTTGTTACCTTCCTGCAACACCCTCCCAGAGTGCTGGGAATACAAGCGTGTGCTACCACATCCTTTTATTAAGGCTAACTCATGGCAATATTCACACTAATGAAGCTGTGAAAAAAATGAAATCAGTTAATTACAGTTTTATGTGAGAAAAGGAACTCTGATGAATAAGCAAAACAGAATGACTTAAATTTCTTTAATGCCTGTATATCAAATTAGAAATGTTATGGATACTACCTAGCATATGGAGAAAACAAAATTGAGAATGCAAGGAAAGCAGCAAGAAGGTAGAAATTTAAGAAAGAAAGAGACAGACAGAAAGAGAGAGAAAGAAAGAGAGAGAGAGAGAGAAAAAAAAGAAAGAAGAGAAAAAACAATGGAGAGAAAAGATGGATGGATGGATGGATGGATGGAAGGAAGAAGGAAGGACAGAAGGAGGGAAGGAAGGCAGAAGGAAGGAAGGAAAGACGGAAGGCTAGGAGGGAAGCAGGAAAGAAGGGAAGGAGAAACAAAAGAAAAAAGTAAGGGAGGAAGAAACATTACAGACTCAAGGTACATCAATTTTTGTACAGACATCTCGTGTATCCTTTTTACGGCAAAGTAATACTCCATCAGAACACGAGGATATTTATAAACTTTGAGGTGCTCATTTGGATCTTGTAACATGTAGATTACTCTTTCTTTTCCTTTATCCAGAGACCACTTGGGATATTCCATATCCAGGACAGAGAGTTGCAATGGATGTCAAAATATCATACTTATGCCCCATCGCAGATAACATTTAACCAGCTTTAGGATATTGTCAAGATAATCAGGGGCTGAAAATTTAAATTAAAGTGTGACCCATACTGCCTTCATATCTGTGAGGTTTTCCACCATAAGCCTTTATTCCAGTCAGGAAATTAAGTAGGCACTTTTCCAGTGGGGCAAACACATTTGCTTAATGTTTATTGTTTGTGACGTTAAACCATGCGGCTGAAGTATTTAAAGCCAAGGTTCCATTCCATGGTGCATAAGAGTGACCAACAGATGCATGCCACATTTTCAGGTAAACATTTCAATTTTGAATGCAGCGAGCATTCCACGTAAGGGTCAGAGATAGAGATTCCACAGTATTTTTACATCCCTTAATTTTCCAAAGCACAGCCATGCTAATGACTGAGGTAAATGAGAGGCCCTGGAACCAGAGTTTGGAGCCATTGCAGGGATGAGATGAATTTCTTACATGTTCCCAACTTGCCTGTTCCTCTTGGTCACTGCTGCTTACATAAAGATGCTAATTGAGAACTGTCCTTAAGAGGCCTGACACCCCGAGTGATGGACCATCGGAGACAAATTACTCAATACTTTCACATCTCACATTTTACTTTTTCACGCCTGATTCTACCACCTGGAATACTTTAAAGATCTCCCTGTGATTTTTCATGCATTAAAAGTAGAAGCGCAGCTAGGACTAGATGTTTTTCAATCCACTATGAAAAAAAAATCTTTACAAAAATAGCACATAATGTGCCTTTATCTACTTAAAAGATATTTCAGTGTGATTCGCTTTTCAGATATTAACATTCCCATTCACGAAAAATCCTACGTTTTGCGAATATGAGGCTTTTTTCATCGTTTAAAAAGATGAATTAAAATGGTTTTAAATGCTCTGCACTTTTTAATTTTATTGTATAAGTAGGTCATTAATATTAATGTAATCCAATAATGTATTGTGAGCAATTAAAGACAAAATGTGTATGAATTCTGATAGACTGCAGAGACAATGAATTCTTCTAAAGGCCACCGGGAAATTAGCGTTATGTGTAATGTTCCAAGTGGAGGTCATACTTGAGACAAAAGTATATAATGGACAAAAATCTCTTATTAAAGGTGTCTGTTTGTAAGATTGATCAAACCATTAAAGACGGTAACAAGTAAAAAATAATAACCATTGTAAATTTCTATCATTTTGTCTTGAGTTGATGTATCATTTTTGTGTGCTTTTGATTTTGTCTTCGTTCTTGTTTGTCATTTTAAAAAATTTTTAAAACAGAAAAAATTACACCCCTCAAAAAGATGTCTGTTTGTATATACATCCTTGGGCGAGCTTATTGGGTTTGACCCAAGCCACGCAGCAATTTGAGATTATAAAAAGTGATATAAAATTGTAGGTGATTTCCAAGCATAATGTCACTCACACTTGAATTTGGGTTAAACAGTTAAGAAGTCTGAGATTCTGAAGACCAAAGAAACTTGTTTCTTTGCCAGTTTCTTCACAGACCATGGCAGGGGAGCTAGTTGAAAGATTTGTATTTCGAAAGAGATCTGTTCCATGCTCCTACGCCTAGTGATGAACAGAAGGTGGATGCCTTAATGTAACAGATGCGTCTCTAAAGGCTGATCAGAAAATCTGAAGTGAGTTTAATTTTGAGAGAATAAAACTTTTACAGTAAAAAAGGAAGCACTGCTGATCCCCTCAAAGTGTTGTTTCTCTCTTTGACCACTCAAATCCCATGGTTCTTGGCACTTTCCTCAGCAGTTCTGGAAGTCCTCTTCCACCAGTGTCTTTACAAGTTGTGATCAGAAAGAAGGTGTGTGCTGCCACTCAGTGCCATACAGTGGAAAAGCAGATTCGTCAAAACAGGACAGTGCATTTTTTTCTAACGTATTCTCTAGTTCTGGCGCAACGTGAATTCTGGGTACTTCCTCAAATCAAAATGGCCGCTAAAGGTCAATATTTTGAATCAGTTCAGGACATCAAGACAAACACAAGGGCTCAAAGACATTCATTGAAAAGAACTTCCAGAGCTGCTATCGAAAGTGGTAAGAATGGTTTCAGAATTTTAAGGGTGATGCATGGCACTACGTTTTTAGTGTAATAATTTTAATTTCAAAAGTTAAACATTGTATTCGTTGATCTCATATTTTTTCATATCATTATTGCATATTAAGGCAATTCTTCTTGTGATGAACAGCCAAATTTTCTTAGGTCAAGATGCACAAGGTTTCTCCGGAAGTCCTGGATTAGCTGTGATGTTTCCCAATTTGCTCCAACCCACGGGCAGGAGTGGCGTCCCCTTGTTCCATAAAGCAATGCTGCTGTGAACCTTGGTTCCTTGAAAACATGCAGGTCATCTATCATTTCTACTACTCCATTATGTTCTCATTGTTACCAAGGGAACCATCCAAACTTACCATTAGTTTTTTAGTAGACCACACCCATCTTAGTCTGGAAGGAACCCATGCACAGCTCCAATACACAATAAAGGTCGGAAGAGGACACTTGGAAGATTTTTTGCCTCAATTCTTTTGGCGAAACAGTCAAACCCACTTGGTATCTGTTCACCTTTGTGCCCTGGAACTTTTAGAAATAAAAGATAGTACACAAACCAATGATACCATGATACACTTTTTGGAGCATACATCCAACCTCTCTGAAATACTATATTCACATGTAACCCCTATGCTTTTTCTAATATGACTGAAAAATCAGGACTATTTGCTACTGTGTTTTTCTCAACTTCTTCCTCTTCATGCATCTCAGGCAGATATTTTGAGGCACCATGCACAAGCATCTCTCAATTCAACAGAAAATCATTGTTACAGAGACAGCACCTCAACAATTCTAATCTTAGGCACAATGCATGTTGGAAGCAAAAGTTGCAGAAATGTCATGTCCCATTCTTCCTTCCTGCCTTCCTTCCTTCCTTCCTTCCTTCCTTCCTGCCTGCCTGCCTGCCTGCCTTTCTTTCTCTTTCTTTCTTTTTCTGTCTTTCTCTCTCTTTCTTCCTTCCTTCCTTCCTTCCTTCCTTCCTTCCTTCCTTCCTTCCTTTCTTTCTTTCTTTCTTTCTTTCTTTCTTTCTCTTTCTTTCTTTCTTTCTTCTTGTGGCCCTGGGCATTGAACCCAGGGGCTTCCCACTAAAGCACATCATCAGCCCTCTTTGGACACAGTGTCTCACCGTATCACTAAACTGCCCAAGCTGGCCTCAGGATTATGATCCTCCTGCACCAGCCTCCCACAGTGGTGAGATAACAGGTGTGCCCAACCACAACAGATAGACATATACTTTTTACATTTACATATTTGCCACATTTTACGATTTACTGTATCATGCATTCATTGAACAATAACCCGAGAAAAGCTTTTCTTTCAGAAATAAGAATATTCACTCCCCCTTTGTTTTCAATGGACATTAGTATATTCATAGTTCAGATTTTTACTGTTTTTATTTGACAAGCAATAATAGAGTATGATGTAGCAATATATACATTGTTAATGGTCAATATGTATATATACGTGTGTGCATATATGCACATATATATTTACACATATACCTGTACACATGTACATATATGCATAAACACATACATGTTTAAACACACATATACATACATGTATATACATGCCTATATACATGCATGTGTATGCATATATGTGTATACATATATACATGTGTGTATGTGCATTTATGTAAATAAGTACTATATATGCATACATTGTTAATGACCAATATGAATATATATATATATATATATATAGTGGTTTTGTATTACTAGAGATGGAATGCAGGGCCTTGTATGTGCTGGACACGTGCCCTAACACTCACCTGCATTCCCAGCAGAATGGAATTTTTAGGTTATTCATCATCTTTAAACTTATTTCTATGTAATGAGAGTACTGAAAATCTTCTCTTAGATCACTTTACATGATACAATATTTTTAACTGTGACCCTTCTTCTGAGCGATCGCTCCTCTTGGACAGCTGTGAACCTCATGCATTCATCCTTCTGTACCCCCGTGCTCTTCATTCCCTCCCCATTCCTGGACTCTGGTGACCCTCATTTCACTCCTTTTTATGGGCTCAGTTTCCTTACGTTCCACACTGGAATAAGATCGTGCAGGTCAGCCTAATTTCGTTCATTCAGTATTGGGTCCTTCTGGTCTACCCAGTTTGTCACACATACCAGGACTGTATTCTTTCCTATGATTATATAGTATCCCATGGTGTGTATGGTCCACATTTCCCGTGTACGATAACCAGTGGACGTGCACTCCCATCGACACTATGCTTTGACTACTATGAATATTGTTGCGGTACACATGGGAAATCAAAAGAAAAAAATCAGTAGTTTTATGCAAAAGCATTGAAGTTTGGAATCAGATAAGATAAAAATGTTCTGCATTCATGGGTTTGAAAAATATAGATGAAGAATCCATTTCTAATGGAAACAAATGTAGTACAGACCTTGATTTAAAGTAATCAGTGACATATCCCTGGGAAATATATGTGTATCTTGCCCTCAGTACATAATTATGCAATTACGTGAGCCTGGAATCTACTTAGGTAAGCTTATTTTTCTAAATATTTCACGCAGGAGCTTCTGAGTATTTGAAACTGATTTCCAGGGCTGTCACTACTGCATAGTGCCAGAAACAAACAAAAATTTCCTACCTTTTAGGCTTGCTTTGCAGAGTCTGTGACAGGCATTCATGAGCTGTTAGAAATGCCCAATAAATATCTACTCCAACAGTTATTTTATACTTAAACATACATTTAATGTTTTCTGCTGTCTCTCGGATTTGCAAACATGCCATTGGTATATGGATATTGGTTAATTAACTGTCCAACCTGCATCAGTCATGCATGTAAGATTTCTGTACAAAATCCTGTAAGACTTCAAAAAGGCTTTCCAGTGTGAAGAGCAATACCTGAAAAATATCTGTTAAAATTGTTTTCATTTTTCGAAACAGCATTGCTATGGCTAAAACAAAATGTTCCCTATAAAATTAAGCAATCCTAGTTCACTAAATTCAGTAAAAAAAAAAAAAATCAATGTGGCATACGCCTAGCATTGGCGAATTTCAAGATTATTAATTTATATCTCCTTACAGATCGTTAAAGAACATTCCTGATATTTTTATGCAGCCAATTTCAAAACATTTAGACATAGAAAATCTAAGGCACAGAACAGAAACTAAATGTCTCATTAAGAAATAAAAACCTGATCTAAAAACCAAAGCTGTTACACAGCGGGCACTTACTTGAAAATTTAAATTCAAAATGCACCAAAATACAACTTTATGTTTACTACTTACTGCAGCAAGTAGCAGTAAATACATCACAGAACGCTGTTCTATATGTTAAATAATTTCAAACAGTGCGTAAAATCACTCTTAAGCCCTGTAGATAAGGTAGATATGAAATATAAATGATTTTTTATATATACTTTATATATAAGAGTTTGTTTGGGTTTGTATTTCATACCCATGATACCTCGTTATGTTCATGCAAATGATCCCTCCCCCCAAAATCACAAGTACTTTTGATCCCAAGCTTTTGCACATCTACAGCTTATTAAGGGATTGGCAGCATTCCCTAGAAGAGTTGCAGCTAAGCCAACAGATGGTGTTTTCCTTTCTCAGTAGAGTACTCCCTTGCATGAAGATACGCTGGATTCCTGGTATGCATTCCTCCCAGGAGGTGCCCCATCCATGGAGCTGGGACCCTGGGAGTCATTTTATACAAGTGATCCTTAGAGCGAGTTCTGGTGGTGGGGGACAGCTCTCCATTTCTGCACATCCCCAATTTGCAGATGAGGAATGTGGACAGAGGCCTTTCATTGTTTCCACCTTAAATACACCGTTGATTTCTATGGTAACAGATTGAAATGTTGCAGTCATTGACATCGGTGGCCACACGTTTCCCCGTACCACGTGACAGGGTCAGGCCCAGGTCATGACCCCAACCACAATGCATATACTTTCCAGACTCTGCTCTGTCTGTCCCGCTATAGATAATCATACATTTCCTTTATGGTTACAGAGTTCCTCTAGGATGACAGAACCCAGGCAAGGACACAGGTGGTTCTCTGGGCCTGGGTGTTCTTTGTCTTTGCAGAAGCACTCAGGGAAATATTAACTGCAAAATTAACTTTTGAGGAACCCTCCAGGATGTTTCTCAAGACATATTGTGAGGCTTGTATTAAGACTAGAATTATTCTGTCATAAAAGTGATGTGTTAAGAGTCGCTGTCCCCTACAAAGGAAAGAAGCAATAGAAGGGAGACAATTCTTTATTTATGTGATTCCAGTTTCTGGAAATGAGCTTCCTTCCTGGCCCTTTAAGTTCATTTGAAAATGAACTTGCTTTCACCCGAGTCCATTTAAGCAAGTTCCAGAAGAAACCTTCCCCTTCTGTATCTATGTATCTATCCAAAGAAATTCTCCTATAAATACCTGTGGCTTTCTTTGATCCCTTTTTTTTTTCTCCCCAAACGTAAGGAAAAGAAAAATCAGCAATTGTCTGAACTGACAAGGCTGAGACTTTTTTACTTTTAATTTGGTAATGCTCGCCATAAATTCATACCCGTAAAGAAAGGCATTTCTATGGGCACTAACTTTGTCCTTTTTTCTGATTATTTCAATTGTGTATGGCAGATGAGGGAAGTGTGTCTAGGATCTTTTCAACAGGAATATCTTCCTTGCTGTGTCTTTTCCATAGAAGATAAAGGCCCTTCTGCCCACCTGGAAGGATTTATTGTATTTGGGAAAGACTAAACTGATCTTTTCTTTGATTTCCAATTACTCTTGTTTCTTTGTTTGAAGTCTCAATTTTTTCCACTGAAATCATTCAGACTTGCCTTTCTAATTTTATGCTTTATGTCAAAAATCACTTAAGTCTAGGAAGCTGTGGTGGCGCACGCCGGTTATCCCAGCACTTGGGAGGCTGGGGCAGGAGGATCATTGGGAGTTCGAGACCAGCCGGGGTGGGCTACAAAGTGAGCTCAAGGCCAACCTGAGCAGCATAGTGAGACACTGTCTCAAAAATAATAACAAAAGAATCACTTAAATCTCTTTTAATGGAATTCAAGGGCAGTCACCTAGGTTTATATCCATTGCAATATTTAGTGTCTTGAATTGTTTCCTGTGCATGTATCACTTTTGCATGAGGACTACATCACCTTTTATGGCAATAAGTGAAATTTATTAATTACTGAAACCATTATGCTTATATTTGGGGTGTGCTTATACTATAAAATGGATGCATAGGCATCAAGTGAACTCAGTGTAAATGCTTTCCTCTTGTAACATGTAGATATGTTGGTCTTATTCAGTGATTTCATTTTTTAAAGCAAAACCATAAAAATTCATGTGCTTCTCCACCCTACAAATAGGAGGCACTATTGGGAAACATAATATTCACAATCCTCTGTTTCTTTTATTTTTTAGAATCCTCTCTTTATGTAGAATGATTGGTGGCAGGTGGCTTCAGAGGGGTTGGATGACAGGTATGCAAATGCAGCTAGATGAAGGAAATCAGTTCTGATGCCTCAGAGTACAGGAGGTGACTATGTTTATTAATAACTTCTTTACAGCATTCCTAGAGACCAAGGAGAAAGGAAATCAAGTGCTGCAAACGTGAAGTAATGATTTTTTAAAAGGAAATGTTGATTACTCTGATTCTGCCATGGCCTACTTTTGTTGAAGTTTTACATTGACCCCTGTTGACAGGTGAAATAAGTACACGTTCATAAAAATAAACTACAAAAAATAAAAAGAAAAAAACTAAACTAAAAAAAAAAGCTAAAGGCAGAAAGATTACTTGAGTAACCAATGTTGAGCAATAAAGTATGTCTAGGAAGCAAAGACACTTTGCAAATGGAAATATGAGTGAGATGCTGCAGGTTAGATGCTGATGGATTGGCGTCCCCACATGCAATGTGGGAGTGTGGATTTCAGCGGTATTTCTTAATCTCTTCAATGACAAATTCTGAGCATTGGCAAAGCGGGCATCTTGCATCTATGAAACATAAACTAATGATCTCTTCCCTTCCCTTCCCTTCCCTTCCCTTCCCTTCCCTTCC
>PVLD010005921.1:0-106187 GCA_004027595.1 Dinomys branickii | reverse complement strand
CACTCCTGTCCCCAGACCTCCAAGCCTCTTGCACTGGTGGAGCGATATCCACTCTCTTTTCTGGCAGATCCTGCTGACAGTGCTTGGTCCTGGTCCCCCTCTCCTCCTGCCCTTAACACTGCTTCTCTCTACACTGACAGCCAAGTCCATTCTTTCTGGCTCTTCCTGACTAGCTCTTCCCTCTACCTGGAACTCTTCCTTTCTAATGGTTGCCAGGCCAATTTCCCCACATTTTAGCTGAATGGTAGACCCTCAGAGCCTTCTGACTACAACCTAGCACAGCTACTTGGTCACCATCTCGTGTATTACACAGTTAAAATTCTCTGCATAGCACTTTCACCCTTTTGTGTTTTCTTGCTGTGTAAGTTTATTTATTGCCTGCTCCCCTTTATTGGATAACAGACTTCAAGAGAGCAGAGATTTTGTCTACATGGCTTACTATCTCCTAGCCTGGTGCTCGTAGTATTTATTGAATGAAGGGAATGAGAGCAGAGTGAGTGCCAGTCCAGGATCACAGCTCGTCTGTGTGCCCCTTCTTGGTGGGGCTACTTGTGCCTGCGCAGGATCTCATGGGCTCTGCATGGCACTTGCCTAGACCACAGCATGGGGCATCATGGAAAAAATCACTTTTTTCCAGCAGAACACACAGTGAAAATTGGTTAATTAAACAATATTTAATGAGTAGTTGCTCTGTGCCTGATCCTGAAGTTGGTTTTTGGGGGCAGGGGATTTAATCTTAATAAACCAATTGAATAGACATTATCATTATTCTCAGTAGTGAGGAATCAGCAAACTGAGGTCCAAATGGTTAAATGGATCACATAAGGTCACACAGATAGTAAACTGAAGGCGTAGGATTTGAACCCAGGACATCTGACTCCTGAGGTTACACTGTTCACTGCTACAGGGGATCATGATAGAACCTACACTAGGAGAGAGAAGGCAAGGTAGGAAGAATGTTGAAAAGGGGATGCCAGAGAATGTGAACCTATAATTGCTTAATGAATGTAAGTTCGGCTATAAGTGTTTCCTGCCTACATCAAAATAAAAGCTATCTCTGCCTCTCCAAGGCTACCATACCCTCAGTGCTTTGACACTGTTAACACAGACAAACTTCCCAGCACAGAGTTTCTAATGCAGGAATTCCTTGGGCATGTTCTGCCCAAACTGGCATGAAGCCAGAGCCGCCCTCTGTGCCCTTAGGACTGAGCCGATCATGCTGACGGACTGCACACATGGTACTGGCTGGAGAGGGTGTGGGATGGTGGACACCAGTCCGCTGCGCTTTGGTCCTGAGCTTCCTTCTGTCCATCTCTTGTGTGTAGGTGTTTGTCCTTATTCAAGAGTGGCAATGACCCTGTGTCTTATGTGGCAGCTGGACTTGCCACGTTGGTCCCTCCTGCTCAGTACAACCCAGTGATGTCTGATCAACCTAAATAGATGATTTTGAGAAGTAAATGATGTTACAGAGTATTGGTCAGGCACTGGTGAATGCCAGGAGTAGCCAGGAAACAGAGGAGAGAGAGGCTACAATGTAGAAAGTTCTAGTGTCAGATTCCAGAGCTAGGAGAAAGCTCCTGATTGAGTTATTCTCACATCTTGTCTGCCCTTTTCATCAAGTATAAATACTGATCAGAAAGATCCCAAGATGAGCTGGTAAGCCATGGCAGGGAGAGAGCTTTGAGAGGTAGATGAAAGAGTGCTCTAGCTGAGAAAGAGCAGAGTACAAGAAATGCTGTAGGACTCAATTTGCCAGGTTAAATATGCTTTACAGGAGTATTACACTGTGATGCATTTGGACAGAACGAACATTGGTTATGAAGAAAATTCTCCTCTGATGTGTGCACTCGGGCTTTGTAAATTGAAGGCCCTTGGTGTATATTTGGTGTCTCACAGTTTTTTGTTTTCTTTATGGTCAATGGAGGGTGTAATGCTATGGGTGTTAATATTCCCTGAGAGAATGATGGACAATATAACCAAAATTAGATTTTTCCACCAGAAAGGGCAAGTAGCAACAATCTGGTACACCTAAAACCCTCAATGTCCCCCACACAGTATTCAGGTCTATCTTCTGCATCAAGCCCTTTTACAAGGACAGAAAATAGCAAACAAAAAGGCTGATTTCCGTGCATTTCATTTCAGTTTTCTCATTGTTCCAGTTTAGCTTTCATGACTATACACTGAAATGGCAAAAGACAGGAAAACAGGCAAAGCAAGGGGGCTGGGGACATTTACACAGTACTAACACCATCAGGCTTCAAAGAGCTGAAGGGCTAATCAGGGAGGGGCCTGGAGAGTGGCCGGGGCACAGCAGGCAGTTTCCCGGTTACCTGAAGGCAGGCGTTACTATCCTTCTTTGACGGATGAATAGTTTCAATCAATTAACCAAAGTTGTCTACATGAGAAGCAGCTGTGTGGATTTGGTGGGGATTCAGATTCGGATCTAGCTACCATGGACACTATTTCTAGAATCTCACCTGTGTCATACAGTGTCCCGAAGCACGTTTTTCTGATGCACTTGAGGTGCTGGATGAGACATTACTCCATTAACCTTGACAATCTCTTTTATGAAGCAGGAAAATCCTCACTGCATCTTTGTGTTTCAAATAAGAAAACTACTTCAGGGAGGCTGTTGGAGAATCTGGACATGTTGTGGGGTGTAATAAGGGTAGGTGCAGGGGCCAGAAGGGAGGAAGGGGTGTGCACAGGCGCTGCGGTGGGGAGTGGCTGCAGGCTCACTGTGGGCAGGAGCGACCTTCTCTTTTCTGACACAGGACATGGTTACACCTAAGTTGAAATAGAGCTCCAGGCTCTAAATGCTGCTTATTTCTTGGTCTTTTAAGACTTTTTTATTTTTCCTTCAAAAGAAACAAACTCAGTTTTCCTTAAAAAATGCTTTCAAGTACACAAAAGTTTTGCGTACATAACTACTTTCTCTCCAAAGTTCCTTATACATATGTTGGAACTGGCTGAACTGAATTTTCTAGCAGTCAGGAGAATGAAGAACTGCATAGATTGCACTTTTGCTGAAAGCACTGCAGGTTAATTTCAGTATCACATTATGCACGGGTAATATATTTTTTTATTAAGACTAAAAGTACAGCTTGATGATCTACTATTTTTATTAAAACAGCTTAGAGTAAGAGTATACTTTTAAATTTTGTATTATGAATTATAGGAGGACAGATTTCAAGGAAGTTTTTAATTTTTTTAGTACCTTTCCAAGAGAGTCACCATGTTATTTGTTGTTCAACCAAGTCAGTTTTGAGAGTGAAAGTTGGTACTATTAATAATTATATGAAGTCTCCAGATGTGAGTTGGGACTGTCCTAGGAAAATACCCAACCTATCCAAAGGAAACCCATTTTTCTCCTATGTGTTTTATAAGAAGACCGGAAATCCACGACTTAAAAGGCCCCGAGACTCCAGCACTGTCCCCTGAAGAAGTGGTCTTTGACTTTCAACTCTCTTCCTGACTATTTCACTAGACTCTTACGAGAATGACCTCTTTTGGGAAGTTCTCAGTGTAGATTTCCTCTTGGCCCTGGGAGCGAGGGTAGAGCCCAAGTCCTGGGACCAGGATTGAGCCATGCCACAGTCTTAGCCTTGAAAGCATGGCCTCTGGAAGACAGTGTGTGTGGGAGACTTTTTCCTCTCACCTTCCCACTTAATGTCATTTGTCTGGTGATTGCTTCAGCTGCTCTGGGCTGGGAGAAGGGGCAGGGAATCTTCACCTAACAGCAGTGTGGCTGGAGAGCAGCGAAGCCAGCTGGATCTGTTCTCCCTAGGAGCCCTGGTCAGCTTGCCCTCTGGGAAGGGCTGTCAGGCCAGTGTTTCCTGGGTATAAGTGCTATAGCCCTGGAGCACTGCTTCTTTGCTGGAAGTGCCTTTGGGCATCTGCATCTCTTGGCTTCAGATAAAAGGACAGAGGAGGGGCTGGACTGGAAGCCCTACCTTCCTTGCTTGCTGGAGTAGGAGTGCTTCCTGCTTGGTGAGCCCATTTCTCTGGCCATTTTACCTGCTGATTCAGTGAGCTGCTGATACCCTCTTGATGGGCTGGCGAGGTTGAGTGTATGGAGCTGAGAGACCCAGGAGCCTCCTTTTCTGCTCTGAGGGCCCCACAGCTGTAGAGGATGAGCGGGGTCTTGTAGAAGATCCCATACGGAGAGGCCTGTGGCTGTCTCAGAGACTTTGGTTGAGTCTCCAGGGCTCATTTATGAGTCAGCCATGGCAGAAATAACCTGCAAGGAGAGCCCAAAGCTAGGGCACTGACGGGCCTTCTCTGCTTCCTTTTGATCTGGCTGAAGAGGCGTGTGCAGGACTTGAGATAATAAAGGATCCACAGGCGGTCAGTCTGGGGCTGAGGTGGTCTGATGAGCACAGAACAGCTGTTTTCCACTGTGCAAAGACTTGTGTAGAAGAAGGTCTGGTCTCCTTTTCGAGGTCCCCAGAAGGTGGTGGAGGCCTCTGAGATCCAAAGATGGGTTAGGCTCTCTGGTGGAGTGAGTGTGATGAGATGGGCCATGTATTTCTAAAACAGTACAGAGAATGTGTCTACAGGGTCTCACTTTGCAGTTCAGGTTGGCCTTGAGCTCACTTTGTAGCCCAGGCTGGTTTCAAACTCTCGAAGATCCTTCTGCCTCAGCCTGAGTGCTGAGATTACAGGCGTGCACCACCCTGCCTGGCTAACAGTACAAAGAACAAACGAGCTCATAACAACTACCATTCATCAAGTATTCTGTGTGCTACTGGTAGGTGTGCTACATACCATCAGAGAGACTGCTCATTAATTACCCAATATCCATTCTCATCTTTTTGGCTTAATTCCTCATGGTGTTGGAGGTAGCAATGTATCCAGCTAGAGCCCTAACTTTTCTAGCGCTTTTTAAGGATAGGTGTGGCCAGTGAGTTGTAAATAAAAGTTGCTGGGTGGTACATCCAGGAGATCTCCACAAATGGTGTTCACTCAGCTGGGAGGCTTCTTTCTCTCTTTCCCTCCTCTTTCTGTTTGAAACGCAAATGTGAAGCTTGGATCTGCTGCAACTATTTTGTAATTATAAGGTAATCTTGAGAATGGGAGCCACACACAAAATGTAATATAGCAAAATGAAGAAGAAAATTTAAGACATTCCTGATGCTGGCTGGCCCTTACTTGTTACCGTTAGTTTTTATATTATATGAATGAAACTAAATCTCTATCATGTATAATACAGATATTTGGATTTTTCTTTTATATGCTGCTGACTTAATCCTGAAACACACACATTATTTTATTTAATTCTCCCATACAGAACAGGAAACAGGGTCTCCAACAGGTTCAGACATTTTCTCAAGGTCAGAGAACTAGAAAGTGACAGAGCTAAGACTTGATCCCTGACTAGTGTGACTCTGAGTCCGTGACCTTTCCTGTTGTTTCTGTTTTCAAGAGCAGCTAATACGTGATGGCAAACTCTGTTTGAATCCGTTATACGTGCCACTCGTGCTGTCCAGCTATGCTTCACTCCGTCTTCACTATTCCTGGGTTTTATCGATGCCCCCGTGAGCACAGAAGTGAAGTGATTATTTTTATCCTGGCGCCAGTTCATTCTGTGGTGTCCTCCCCCATTCATTTTGCCTACTCACAATTTGCCTACTCAAAATGAATAATCTGGTTACTACACGAGTCACATGAGCTTGAATAATTCAGAGAAGGCAGGTCACAAGTTGGGGCCTGTGCTTCCCGAGCTCCTAAATCTTTTGTGAATAGTTTATTAGCCATATCTCTTTCTCTCCTTTTTTTTCCCTAAGCTTAGTGGCCATATCAGCAATTGTGGTGATGATTTACAGTTTGTACTGTATGCATGTTGAGATGAAGCAAAAAATTGAAAGCCTTATGTCAAGCCCATTCATTCCCAGATACCTTCAAGATCAAATTAATTTTAAAGCACTTACGGACCCTTTAACGTGTCTGAGTTTGGCTTTACAAATCGAGGGTGATCTTTAAGGCAAAATATCTATTTCAAGCTAAAACTATTCCAAACTTGGAAATATAGTTTTTTGTATAAAATGTTCTGGGATTAAGTGGGTCATAGGTTGGAAATTGAACCTGAGAATGGGGAGACCCTAAAGTGATTAATACATTGAATGCAACCCATTGCCTGGAGGCAATTAACTACAAGGACTTGGAGTCATACAATGTTGTAGTTGGAAGGGCCTTAGATATCAGCTGATCCAGCCTTCTCACTTTAGAGATGGAAAACTTGAGGCCTAGAGCAGATAAGTGGCTGTCGTTGGATTACAAAGGCTGTAGAGGCAGGACTGGCCCTTCCAAATTCAGCGCTCAGTGTGCCGCAGGGCCTTCTCTATGTCCCACAGCATATATCACATGTATGTCCACAGGATCCCCATCTGTACATCATCTACTGCGACGGGCTGCAAATTCTACTGTTGGACATGGCCACGATCTCTTCCTCGTGCGGACCGTGGCTCTGGAAGACTGGGACTCCATCTTGCTTTGCTTTGTATTCTTCACAGCGTGTAACTCCAAGCCAGGTGCATGGCAGACACTCAGCGAGCCCTTGTTGGGAGAATGAACAATGGAGATGAAGCAATCTATAGGTGTAAGTCCGTTTGTTTTTTCCTAGTCTTTATTTTGACCTTCCCACCCATGTCCGTTCTCTCTGGGTTCACTTTCTGTTGGAGTTAATCGTTATTTTGGTCCAGCTAGAGTCCCTCAAGGTGAGATGGCTTCTGCTTGAAACTGTGTGAACTAGAAAAAGTCACTCCTTTCTTTGAGGCATAGTGGTTCTCAACCAGGAGAAATTGTAGCTCTCAGAGGATGCTTGGCAATGATTGGAGGCATTTTGAGCTATTACAACTGATCACTGCTGCTGGCTTCCAGTGGGTAGAGGCCAGGAATGTTGCTAAACGTCCTGCAGTGTGTAAGAAATGCTCCATTACCCCCAAATCTTAACTGCTCCCAAATGTCGATAGCAGTGAAGGTGAAAAACCTGGCAAAGGGGAAAAATCCCTTTCAGATTTAGGCGGGGATAAAACCCCAGCGCCTCTGTTAGTACTTGATAACCATGTTATAAGGTAGCATTTCCTGCATCAAATATCTGCGCGGACCAACACAGAATACTGCTAGACATTTGTGTTTAGAAACAACTCGCATCACTAGCCTTGTCAACAGCTCCGTGTTCTTCACTTCTGAGAGAGACCCTTCGAAAATCACTATGCAACACAGCATGAGACTCCAGCTGTTGAAATCAGGTTCAATCACAGTTTCTCAGGAAACTCCTTTAAAGAGATGGAGCTCCACACACAGCCTACACTGGGTTGAGTCACTGAAAGAGCCTCCCCTCTCCCCCTTTCTTCCTCTGGGTGACACTGTCACCAGGTCCAAGTTAGGGCTCCTCATGCTCACTAATTAGCTCCCCTCTCTCCCTGCCGTTGATATATGCAGGCTGTTATCATCTCCCTCCTACAATCAGGGAAGCCAAGGAGCTCTCTAACACTCTTGGTAAATTTACCAGCCTTTGATTACAATACTTAATTTGTGTTTGCAAAGTGCTTCACCTATATTCTTATTGCTGCAGCTTATTGTATCTAAATGAGGTTTCACTCAGAGTGGGCAGAACTGGTAATCTTACTCATTTCTCCACAAACTCCTGCTTTTCCAAGTCTCTAGAAGCTTTGGCTCTGCTCAGTTGGGCCTTTAAACCCGGCCAACCATGGTCACAAAGCAGCATGGTAAGATGGTCACACTGTAGATTATATTGGATTCCAGCAACTCCTAGCTCACGCACACCACGTGGGACCCGTTAAGAGTCCAGTTGCCTTCCAGAACCTTTGGGCCCACATGGGTCTACTTCCCGGGACTTGAAGATTTGCTTCTCTCTGAGGAATAGCAGACAGGTAAATGTACTTGAGGGATAATTCAGGATTTCATTTCAAGCTCAAGAGACTATTTGAGCTTGGCTTCATCCCTCACTTCAGAGTAAACCTACATTACATTGTCTTCAGCCCACAGCTGTGAGAGTTTCCAGTCTGGAATTCTTCACTTCCAGCCTCTTCTCCTCAGCAAGCCACCTGCTTGCAGGGAGGAGGCTTCCTGGGGGCCTGTGCTGCTCTGCATACTCCTCAGAGCCCCAGAGTTGGGGACTCTCAGGCAGCCTTCCCCGGGCCACACCATCACAGACGCTTGGCTTGTTGAAACTCAGAGGATGATTTTCTCTGGCATTTGTATTATTCAAACATTGAACACCCCATGGGGGCATTTAAAAAAATGCAATAAAGAGTGAATTAATTGTGATGCTCTGAAGATTTCATTTTGTAAATGAGCAGGGCAGGGTTAATGTCAGGAGGCAGGCACCTGGGAGGCACAAGGCACTCCCAGGGGAAGGAGAGGCAGTGTTGAAGTTTAAGGGGGAGATCTTGGGAGTGTCTGTCTAGGCTCCTGTCTGGAACCAGATTCTGGAGAAGCTTGAAACCAATGCGAGGGCAAGTTGAGCAGTTAACTGGGCTTGCTTTCCTTGGTGGTTGGTTTATTCCAAAGGAACAGGGCCTTGTCACCTAGGAGCCTCTGCTTCTGTGGTCCGGGAAGGAGTCCAGGCATCTCCTCCAAGTCTGAGATCACTGAGGCAGTGACGTCAGATTGACTGCGAGTGAGGGGAGCTGCCTGACTAGAGGGACAAGTGGACTGTCCCTGCTGCTGGCAGGTGCAGTGTTGCAGTTCTACATGGGCTGAACCTTTGCTCAGAATACAAAGTAAGCTGAGCATGAGGTGAGCTGCTTGGGAGCCTTGACAAAGATGCCTGGAAACCCCAACTCTTCTGCCTCTGAGTTTTGCCTTGGGCTCCAGCCTCACCCCAGGCCCCTGCCAATAGCCTCTGCTTCAGGTTTGATAAGGCGTAGTTGGCTTGGGGAAACATCTCCTGGCCATGCAGCTCACGTCTGCTGAGTATCTTTCTTTTCCTAATGAAAACCTGGAGCAGCATTTCATCTGCTCAGAGGCTGAGCAGAAGCACTGGTGGTTCAATCTGGAGCTATGCTATGTCATTAGCACTGTGCGCACCCTTTTGTTCATTTGCTTTTCTTGCAGAAGCTGCCTGGACAATTGTTTTCTGTTCACCAAGAATGATAAATGGGCTTGGTGTTTTCCACTCTGCTTTTTTGGTATGTTCTGTGAAAGCACTTTCATTTTCCAATTCTCAGATATAACATGTCCAGATGTATGTAAGTGCGAATGTGTAAACGTCCTGACGAGCTCAATTTTCCTGGCGTGAATCCTGCCATAATGTACAATATGGAATCCAAATTGTGAAACACACAGAAAACAGAACAGAAATAGAGCTTTCGCATTAAAAATAAGTCACAACCAGCTCATTTTGCACATTGCTTTGATCCCAGTTCCCTTCCATCAGGAGCCTGGTGACAGGAGGGTCGGCCATGGCAGCAGAAGCTTCGTCATTGGCCATGTGTGTTACTGTAATTCTTGAAACTGTTCCTTGAGAAACTATCCATGCGCCTTCAGAAACAGAGGCTGTGGTGATGAGTGTGTAAGCATGCCACGAGTCCCTATTAAACTATGCAAGTATCAGCGAGCTCCAATAAAAAGCTCCTGGAGTCCTAAACGGTAGCGGCTACTTCCCAGCAAAGGACTTCCCAGTGAAAAGCATTTAGAGTGATTAATCTGAGGCTGCTGTGACTTTTGGGTATAAATGCTGAGGTAATATACTTTACATTATAAAAATGATACAATGGCTGCTTTTTATGAGAGAAGAGGGGAAAGGCACAGGCTTCCTACTGCAAAGACTTTTCTGCTGGGATATTGAGAAATCATTTGAAGCAAGGGGCAGTCTGTGTGTGAAATCACGTAGGAGGCTCCCATGCAAGGCTGGATGTGAGTGGTTGAAAGAACAGCATTTTCTTTTCCAGAACTGAATGTGCATGGAATGTTTTCTTTGGAGTCGGATAGAGGACATCAGAAGACGTCTGCGTGGAGCTGAACCATGGCGAGCCCTGGTGCATTGCTAGTGGTGATATGTTAATTGTGATGGTTGCAAATGGGGACCATCTGTTTTAGAATTATTATTAGAAGTGCAAGTACATTCCCTATCATTCATGTGATTTACTATTTTCTTAGCAGGATCAAGATGAAAGATTTTCAGTTGCATTTACAGGGATCAAATTAAGCTGGTATTAAATCCAGTTAGTAACGCTAGGAATGGTTTGGGGCTCTGCCTAATGCTCGAAGTCACACAAAATAAACATCATAAGTGCTGACAGGGGGCCGCGATCTATCTCCTATCAAAGTTCCATGTAGCTATAAATTGGACAGACAGTTTCTTCTGCAGCAGACGGAGGATGAGGAAAGAAATCTCAAAGTGGGTGGTGGCATCACCAGGGATTAATAAGCAAGAGGAAGCCTAAGCTGAGTGGTTAAAGATGAGTCTCAAAGATGTTGGGTTTGTACAGGTGCCCTTTTCTTTTTTACTTTCTAGAAAAAACATTGGCGCGTAGGTGTGTGTGTATGTACATGTGTATATGATGGGGTGGAGAGAGTGAGAGGATTTACTAAAATAAGTAAAAACGCTCAAATTCTCAAACTCAACATATAAAAAAATCACACTGAAGGAAAAGCAGACCATCTGTTTTTATGACTTCACTCTCATTTTCTCTGAGTACTTTTGAACATCAGAAATTTAGGCTATTGATTATTTTTCTTATAAACTTGAGTCCAGAATGATACGTTCACTCCAGGCTCAAGTATTGATAAATCTGAATGGAGTCATATGTAAAAGTGAAGCTACAGTAACTGGCATGAAAAATAATCAAGATATTGAAAGATGGACAGATCTTGGGCTGCCCAGGTCAGCTGCCCTGGTTTTGATAGGTTATTTGGAGAGTGATGAAGACTTCTTGAAATTGGTAGAAAATAAAACAGAGCAGGAAAATGAGCCACCATATTTCTCAGAAGACTTAGGGGCACAGATTCCTAAGAGCTTTGAAATGAACTGCATGGCTCCAGCTGTCTACAAACCTCTGATTCTGCTTCTCACTTCTACTCTCTCTGTGTCAGTGCTGGCCAGCGACAATCACTGTCACTGTGATGTTGCAAAAGTTCTATTTCTCTTGAAAAAATTAAAACACTTTAGCATAACAACTGTGGTGTCCAACATGGTAGCCACTAGACACTTATTAAGTAGTTGAAACCGAGCTAGTGTGACAGTATTAGAGATGGATTGTATTTTACTTTAAGCAAGTTAAATAGCCAACCCTAGGTCTCGGTGCCTGATGCTGGGGTAGTGTCGCAGCTACAGACATCAGGATGAGCCTGCCATGGGAAGATGTCAGAGGGACATCAGCGATGTGGGACGGGACTGTACAGAAAAGGAAAAGGGTGTAGCGATGTGGTCAAGAGATCTTTGTGGCTGGGGAGGCCTTGGGCTGGGGCTGAAAGAGTTCTCTGAGGAAAAGGTGGAGAAGGAGCCCAAAACTGAGGCACCTGCCTGTCAGTCATCGCAGCACCCTGGGAAGCTGGAAGAAACTAGAGGAAACCTGAGGTACTATAGCTTCAAGTCCTGCCTGGGCAACTTCATGAGGCCCTGTCATAGCTCAGTGTGAAGGCCTTGGATTCAGTCCCCACTCCTGGGAAAAAAAAGCAGGAGACAAGGAAAGAATTCCAGAGTGACAGGACAGTTGGGAAGTTATGATGCTTGTGGTCAGTAATGTATGCACAATCAGGGGAATGAAGCTTGGAAAATGCATTTTAGTGACAAATGAAATGGTGTTAAAGTAACCTGAGGCTGTGGGGCTCGCAAGGACAAGGTGAGCTGTGGCTGCACCTGGGCAGAGGCTGTTAGGCTTAAACTCTCAACCACTTCGAGTGGCCTGAAAATGAAACCACTCATCTCTGACATCCACTGTGTGCCTTAGAAAGCGGGGACTGGTGTTCATTTCATAAGGGCATCACCCCACCAGCCTCAGGTGGGAACTTCAGATGGAGCTTACCAGATTAAATGCAATGTCTTCTTTATGCAATCACTCCTGGTAATTGAAAGAAGGATTTGGAAAACATGGCTACCACAGAGAACTAAGATGAAGATCAAAGGTGATGATTTCAAATCCAAGGAACCAGAATAGGTTTGAACTAGAGCTCACATGTGTGCTTGTATAGATGATCTTTTTGTCTTTGGTAAATGCATCCTTTTATGGGGCAATCTCAGGAGGCAGAACTGTGATTCTTGCAACCTTGAAGCTTAGTGCAGAGCGCCTATCCTAGGTAGTAGGAATCTGCTAGGCTGGAAGAAACTAGGTTTCTAGTAGGCATCAGAGTTTTTGGAATGATTCTCACCCAGGGTGATGATTCTTGTTGTCCCTGGTGGGCCTGTTGGGAGGAAAGCCTGGAATCTATTGGCAAATGTAGTTACTACTAGGCAGGTGCTTGTGCCGGTGAGCTACGTCCCTGGGAAAAGTGACAATTAGTTTTTTTTTTTTGTACCAGGAATCAAACTCAGAACCTTGATCTTGCCATGTAGTTACTACTAAAAACAAATTTGCTCAAGATGCTTCGGAATAAATGTGTTCCAGCAAAGCATAATGACACAGGCCTATAATCCCAGTACTCTAGAGGCGGAGGCAAGAGGACTGCAAGTTTGAGCCAGCATGGGCAATTTAATGGTTTAGTGAGATTGTCTCAAAAAAAAATTGAGAAGGGGTGGGGATGTAGCTTAGGGCAAAGGCAGTGGGTTCAATCTCCTGTACAACTGAGAGACAGAGAGACAGAGACACAGAGACAGAGAGACAGAGACAGAGAGATAGAGAGAAACAGAAAGAGACAGAGACACACAGAGAGAGACAGACAGACAGACAGACAGACAGACAGAGAGAGACAGAGAGAGAGTAATTTTCTTATAAGACCCAGTTCTTCAAGCTGCGCTATTGGGAAGAGCTATCCATTTCACACTCATAACAGGGTTTGAGACTCTCATAAAGGCCCTGGACTAGGTGATAAGAAGAACACTTGGGGCCAGTTCTTAGTGTGCAAAGGGCTCTGTGTCCTGGAGGGAACATTATTGTCAGCTACAGAAAGAAGGGGTTTGGCCTCTCCATTCTGAATAAGCAAAGTGGTTCCAGGCATGGACCCCCCCATCTTTTCCATGGTAAGGGGGAGGTACATTGAGAATTTCCACCATCAAGCCTCTTTCCCCCAGCACCAGGATGAGGCTGGGAGAAACCAGGCATGAAGCTGTACTGCAGCTGAGTGGGATGGGGTGCAGGGAGAGTTGAGATGACTTAAAAGAAAGGACTATGTGAGAGAGAAGTGGTACAAGGTGGGAAAGATTCTTTGGACACAAGGAGGAAAGGGTAGAAGTGGAATTCTTTGTCTCCTTTGGATAACTCATTGTGATTAGTACTTCAAAATGTACAAATTTTGTTTCCCGCATATCATTGTTCATGTACTTTCCTTATCTTTTTAAGGTGTGTGTGTGTGTGTGTGTGTGTGTGTGTGTGTGTGAGAGAGAGAGAGAGAGAGACAGAGACAGAGAGACAGAGAGAGAGAGACAGAGAGAGAGAGAGAGAGAGGAGAAGAAGAAGGAGAAGGAGAAGGAGAAGGAGAAGAAGAAGGAGAAGGAGAAGGAGAAGGAGAAGGAGAAGGAGAAGGAGAAGAAGAGCACACATTCAGAAAAGTGCATAAAATGCAAACGGAGGGCATAACAGTGAAATCTGTGTAACCACTAGCCAGGTCAAGAACTAGGATAGCTCCATCATCTCAGCAACCCTGTGTCGCTCCCTAGACTAAGGCCTCTGTCCTCCTGGGATACCCTGGGTTACCATGGCAAGCACTCCCTTGTCTTTCCTCATGGGATTGCCAGCTGTATACATCCCAACAGCATGCAAAGTTCAGTTCTGATCACAGAGTAATATCGTATGTATTCTTTTATGTTTTCTTCCTTTCACGTAACATTGTACATTGTGAGGTCCATCCACGTTGATGTGGATAGCTGTGAATCTTTATTTCCATTGCTGTGTCACTGCGTGACTATGCCATGGTTTACGGACATGGCCATTTTGGTTATTTCTTTCTTTTTGAGATCATAGGTCTCTCAGAAGCTGCTTGCTCTCTGTCAGCACTGGTAATGCCAAGAAGTTCAAATGGACACTTTTTAGATTGTAATGAAGATCAGTTGACCACCCAAGGAAGACCACACGTTCAACCAACAGAAGGGGTCAGGGTGGCTGAAATGTTGAGAGAAGCCTGAGTTGCTACACAATTAACCTTTGAGAAACAATTCTTTGTGTTATTGCATTCAGGTTAACAAATTACTGAACAATAATGTAAACCTTTCTTGTCCATGGGATATGTTAATTGTGCAAACTCACTACACAAATTCTTCATTGTTTATGCATTCTCCAAAATAGTTTTCCCTCATGATGATATAATCAGCTAGGAGGTGACAGGAATAATGACTTCATGTTATTCCAGGTTTAGCTTTCAAAATGAGCATGAACTAAAAGGGGAAAGAACATTAATATATGAATTCACTTATGCCAGCCTTGACAAAGACGGATGCTTAGCATCAGCATGGCATCTGTCATAATAATAATGATAATTGCTAATGATTATAGCAAGCGCAGCAACAGCATGCTGTCATCTGGATATAAAATGATGCCACTAACTCAGTAGACTTGTTTTTGAACTCTGTTTTTCTCCTTTAGTATCAGGGGGATATATGGGCTTCCCCATCCTGGTTCTCTTGACAGATCTCCACGAGAAGGTTTCTCTCAGGTGTCAGTTGCCTCTGACTAGATTTTATCTTAAGTTCAAGGTTAAGATAATTCTGTTGGGCAAATGCAGGGGTATTCCTGGGCCCCTTCAGGAGATATGCTGTAAGGAAAGGACAGAGCAATGACCCTGTGCTGCCAGTTTGCTTTGGCATTTACAGTGACAACAGCCATAAAATGTATCTTAATTAAACATATGAAGTAGTTGGAAGGAAATAACTTCTTTAAATATTTTCCTGATGGAAAATGCTTCAGTCAATAGTTTCCTCTCAAGCTCTGAGCCACACACCTACTGTCTACTTAACATTTCACTTGAATATCCTGGTGTCTCCAATTTCAATGTATCTCCACATTGAAGATGACCACATGTCCAGTTTGCCAAGTACACCTTCCGCTTGTGTTGTCCCTAAGGCACCAGTGGTGCCTCCCTTTACATCTGAATGTGAGTTGGTTCAGATAAGAAATGCTGTGGCCACCCTACCGAAGAAACCCAGCCCTCCACGCCCCCAGACTATGGCTCTGCTGATGTTCCCTTTCTCCGTTGCTGACACCAGCATCTTCTGGTGGTGAGAAGTACTGTAATGCAGAAGAATGACCCCTCTCATCAAGCCTTATGGATTCTGCCTCAGAAAGTTCTCTCCAACTAAGTTCTTCTCTCCACTTTCTTGCAATGGCACATCATCGTCCACTACCCTCTCTGCCCAGGGCAATTCCACGAGCCCTTCCCACTGGTCTCTTGACTTTAGTCTTGCTTCTCTGCAATTTGACTTCTACCCCTTGGAGCTCTGCTCTGACAATACCATTCTTGCAATAGCTTCTCATTGTCCTTGAATAAAGTCCTGAGCCAACAGGGCCTGTCAAGGGTAACCTGTGGCACACCTATGCCATGCTTTCTCTTCCAGGCATTCAGAACACAAGGAAGGCACCTCACAAAGCACCGTGCCCACTCTCTCTGAGTAGCTGCACAAGTCTCCTGGTCTGGCCCACTACTCCCTTCAACTAGCTTGCTCCTTCTGATTTCAGCTCAGTTGTTGTTTCCTCCAAGAAGCTTTCCGTGAGCCATTCAAACTAGGGGCAGTGTTCCTGCTGGGTCCAGACCACACTGTCTCTATCAGAGCACTTACTGCAATTGCTTTCTTAGAGACTCTGCTGTGAATGGGTGGGAACTATGTCCATCTGCTCCTCAGTGCAGCCCTAGCACCTGGCTCAGAAGGGAGCATCATCTAAATGACTGACACTGCAGCCAGGGCACGCGAACCACAGGGTAAGGAGCATCCTCTGTGCTGTGTGGGTCAGACTGTGCTCTTGCCTCCCACAATAAACTGAAAGCTGGTCATTTGGTGCCACATATTATGAAGCATATACATTATAAGACATAAGATTACTTATGGGAGACCCTAAAGGTGTTGTTATGCTAGGGGTAGAGTTTAAGCATAGGAAAGAAACAGGCATACGTAAGCTCAGCTGTCCTTGGGTCAGGGCCTTGGGGACTTCTGATAATGGTAACCCTTTTCTGAGGGCTCAGTGCCTCAAAGACCGAATGAAGATGGTCACCTTGGTTCTCACTGTGGCAGTAGCCAGGCTGCTGTCCTCTGTGGAAGCTGGCAAGAGGTTTCCACACTTTACTCCCTCTTTTGAGCACAGCTACCAAGAAAAGAATCTCAAGGCCTGTGAGCCTCTTCTGCCTGTCTCAGAGACCTGACGTTTTGGAGAAGGATGTTAAATGATTTGTGAACATCTGGGTATCTTCAGGTTGAAAGAACTGTGATTTATGATTGTTCCTAGACTCTGGCCAAGATGATCCAAGCCTCATAAGGTTTCTAAGAAAGTTCAGGAAATGACTAAATAGTGATTCATGCAACAAGTGTTTTGGGGGCATTATCTAAAATCAAGAGCTTCTCTCAGTGACAATAATATTTGCTCTTGTTATTTACTTGGTTTTTAGACTGACTAGCCTTATGGTATCTAAAAGGCATTGCCTTGTACTGCGTGTAGCTACTGCAAGCTTGTAGAATTAGCCCTCAATTGAATAACAAGAATGAAATTTTGCCTCCCACTATCCAGGTCTCTGTCACCCAGAGCCTTGGCCTCCTGTTTCTGTCTTCTTCCTCTCTTCTCTTCCAAATAGGGAGCATGTCCACCAGGCAGGGAAAATACTTCAGGCCACAAAATATTTATTGAACCCCTGCTGGGCACATGGCATTGGGCAGTAAGCAGGCAAGTTGTAGGTACCCATCTCTGCTCTGCTACTTTTTTAGCTGGATGACCTTGGACAATCCAATCTGTCCAGCCACTTAAGAAATGGATAAGAGACTGTGAAAAGGGAAAAGTAATAATAATTCCACGTAGGAAGCGGGGGTTGGGATCACCTGGAGAGATGAATACAAAGTAATAGCCTGACACTGTCTTGACATATCAGGCAGGTGTTTGATAAATGATACCACTCAAGATAACCCAAGTGCTCTGATTCCTGTGGACAACAGACACTGTTTGCTGGTCTCTGCCTCCCAGCTCTGTCGGAGGAAGAGTGTGGCTGGTGGGGAGAAGGGTACCAACACGTGGGGACACAGTCTTCATAGGACCATACAGGCCCCCCTTCCCACTTCCACTCAGACGGAGTACCCTTCTGACTCCTGAGGCAATGTTCCGGAATTCCTCACCACAAGTAATTTCTTCTGCTGCAAGCACACAGGAGCTATGATTTCCTTTCAAGGTGTCTATTTGCAATTAACTACCAGTTGGCCATTACTAGGTTCAGCAAAAATTCAAAAGATTCAATAATAAATCTGCTTCAGATGTGTAGCGAGTGGGTGGCTGGAAGTAGAACAAAGATAGAAAAGGTGTGTATCTTGCGGAGACCTCATAATTTTTGTATGTCACAATATACAGGGGAGCCAGGCCCAGCTAATTCATTTTTTTCTTTCTTCGGCTTCTTCTTTCGCTGCCATGGCTTTTCCTGCCCCTTCATAATCAGCATCATTAGCAGCAGATGCAGCACCGTTAACATTTTGCCGAGAACTTGTTATGGGCCAGGCATTGGTCTAAACAAGCTGTGATAGTTAGCTTAGAAGTCCCCTCAAAGGCTCATGTGTTCAGGGATTGGGCTTTGGGTGGCAGTTGTACCCTGTATGTGCTATATTCGTCAGCGGATTAATCCACGGAAGGGTTCAGAGTTGAATATACTGTGAGGAGCCGAGGCCTGGTGGGAAGAGGCGGGTCACTGGGTGCGTGACCTGGCAGGGTGCATCTCCCTCCCTGGTTCCTCCCTTCACTCTCTGCTTTCTGGCTGCCGTGATGGGAGCAGCTTTCCCCATCTGGACTCTTTTACCAGCTGACTGTGGATGGAAAGTGTGAGCCAAAATGAGCCTGTCCCTCTTTGAGTTGTGGGTGTTGTGCATTTGGTTCTAACCATGAGAAAGTGACTAAGATGTAAGCCCTTTACATGAGTTGGACAGGCCCGTGTGTCCCTGTCAATCAGGCAGTTTAGAAGAGGAGTTTGAACTGCAAGTAACAATTTGAGAGCTGGAGTCAGTATTAGTTTTCTAGAGCTGCCATAGCAAAGAACACACATGGAGTGGTTTAAATAACAAAAATTTGTCTTGCAGCTCTGGAGGTTGGAAAGTCAAGGTCAAACTTCCGTGTCCAGGAGGAAGGCTCTGTCCCATACCACTTCCTGCCTTCTGGTGGCATGCTGGAAACTGTAGGAGCATCGTTCTGCTCGTAGCTTTCATCCTCACATGGCACTGTCTCTGGGCATGTCTGTGTCCAAATCTGCTCCCTCCCCACTTTGGGGAGTTGTTGTTATGGGCCAGTTGTTGGTCTAAAGAAGCTGTTAGAGTTAGCTTAGAAGCTTGACAAACTTGTCACATTAGGATGGCCCAAATGGCCTCATTTTAACTTGACTACCTCTAGACAGCCCTAGTTTCCAATAAGATCATATTCTGAGACACTGGGAGTTAGGACCTCAAAATATCTTCCTACAGGGCATAGTTTAACCCAAAACAAAGTCATAGGAACAAATGAAAATATAAGAAGAACATGTTAAAGGAGGAGAGAACTGAGAAAAGGAGATTAGAATTTTTAAAAGGAGTGTTTAATACCCCACGCACATTATGAGTAAAAGAAGACCTATGGCTTCAGCAATTGGCAGAGTAAGGACAGATGGTTGATCTCAGGTATGGACCACAGCAGAATTTAGCTGGGTGGCCTTAAGTCATTGCATGCCCCAGCCCTGATGGTGCATTGTAAATATTTTGTTCACAACTGAATGAAAGTAGAGGAACTTCCTTGAACTCACAAATAATTAATCTCCATTGTAGAAGCACCAACAGAGTTTAATAAGTTTGTTTTCTGTTTTGTTGAAAGCATTCAGGTGGTATTCAGATCAAAGAACATAGAGAACACACATCCTAAAACAATATAAAGGCTCTTCCTTATAGTGGACACTCAAGGCTAAATGTTCATAGTCACTGAGAGAGCATATCTTTACTATAAAGATAATTTGATCATTTGTTTCTCAAAATCTAGAATTTGTATATGCATCAAGCACAACTTTGGAACTATGGAATCTACAGAGATCAAGAACTGTCTGAGGGGTATGATGCATACCTGTAATCCCAGCACTCCAGGAGGCTGAGGCAGGAGGATCACAAATTTGAGCCCAGCCTGGGTAACTTAGTGAGACCTTGTCTCTAAATAAATAAATTTTAAAAAGGGCTGGCAATATTACTCAGTTTGAAGGCTCTGGGTTCAATCCTAAGTACTTAAAAAAAAGCCCAACTAAACCAAACCAAACCAAAACAAACAACAAAACAGCAAATACCCAAACGCCATTTAAGGAATCTTGGAATAAACTGTGGTAAAAGAGTCTGGGTATTATTTTGAATTAATTGTTCAAAAGATGTAACAGATCTCTAAACAGTTTGTAAGTAACTTAGTCGTGAACAGATTAAAATTTAAATGTGAGTGAAATTATTATGCTTTGTAGCATCTAAGTATCCAAATGATGTAAATGTCAATGAGAAGCCAGGTGTGGTGGTGCATGCCTGTAATTCCAGCACTCTGGAGGCTGAGGCAGGAGGATCTTTGCAAGTTTGAGACCAGCCTGGGCTACAAAGTGAGCTCAAGCCCAGCCTGAACTGCATAGCGAGACCCTGTCTCAAAAAGACCAAAAAAAAAAAAAAAAAAAAAACCTTCAATGAGAAAAAAGTGGGTATCTCTCCAGTCTTACTTTCTGTCTAAAAGCTTGCAGGGCCAAGCCACGTGATAGGCAGAGCTGGTTCTTCACCTAAGACTGCTATGATTCCTGCACTCTCAGAGATGTATGCAGTTTCATATGGCCTGCAGCAGGCCTTAATTACCCACAAATGCACCACCTGTCTCCTTTTTAGTGCTTAATCACAAAACATCTCATAGTTTACTGTGCAAGGTGATTGAAATACTACACCGAGTTACAGAATCACAGAATCTACAAAGGAGGAGAGCCCAGGGTTCAGGCAAAGCCATGTGGTCAGGGAAAAGTCGGTCAGTCCTATTCCCTGAGGATGATGTTGGGGGAATCTCATCTCAGAATTGTGCATCCGATGAGGTGGAGATGAGAAGAGAAAGGGTTTGAGGTCAGTCTAAAAGCCCCACAGGAAGAAGAACATGTAATTCTGTATTACTGCTCTCCTAAGGGCTGGGAGATGATGGGCCTGACCAGAGGAAGGGCTTTGTGCTCAGCACCTAGAAGGTTTTGTGCAGCCCTGTGAAGTCATCCCAGTGCAACTGCTGTCTAGGCTCTGTGTGGCTGCAGCCATGCACCCCTAGGAAGAGGGAGAGAGGGAGGGCAAGAAGAAGGGACAGACTGGAGGGAGACTGGTGTGTGACAGTGTGGGGCAGCTCTGCCTTTTGTGGTGACTTTCAGATAGGACAGCTCTTTATTTTTATTTATTTATTTATTTTTTTAGGACAGCTCTTTAAAAAGAGTAGCAAGTAATGACTGCCTCCCTCATCATGGATGGTTGTAACCTGCCATTAGTAAGGATGACCATTTCATTACAGTCACCTTCTCCCTTGAGGAGTAGTCATTTTAGAGGCCACAAAGCTTCCAGACCCCTTAACTCCGCAATATCCCATTGTGTGACCTGGTGCTTCTCTGTGTGGTTGATCTTAAGAGATGCCAGAAGTCCCCTCGATATTAACAATGAGACTGTCACTAGGGGTCCTTTCCTTTGGGTAAAAATCTGAGAAATCTGTGACAATTTACCCAGTGAGATGCTTTCTCTGAAGGATAAACCGAAGCCTGCACATGGAGGAGGGAGGCGAATCCACGAGGGGAGCAGGGAGCACTAGGCTTTTCTCAAGGGAAATAAGCCCTCTTGAGACCCTGCAGAGAACTCTCTGGTGAGACTGGCACTTTGTGGGTGGAGCAAAGCTGATCTGGGAGAGATTTTGAATGTGATGTGGGAGGCGAAAAGGAATCGCTTTAGGTATTTGCTGCTTAACAATATTACCAGGGCTGGGGATATAGCTCAGAGGAGTAAGTGCTTGCCTGGCAAGCACAAGGTCCTGAGTTCGATCCCTAGTACCGCAAAAAACAAAAAACAAAAACAAAAAAACACAATATTACCATAAACCTAGTAGTTTAAAAGGGGACACATTTACTATCTCAGTTTTTGTAGGTCAAGAGATGGTCACAGGTTTCCTGGATTCATCATCTCAGTATCTTTCACAAGACTTCATTCAAGAGATTGGCCAGGGATGATTTCTCATCTGAAAGCTTGATGGGGAAAAGATCCACTTCTGGAAGGCTACTGGGCCTCAGTGCCCAGCTGGATGCCCCTCCCAGCTCCTTACCATAGAACTTCTCCAACATGACAGCTGGCTTCATCAAAGCTCACAGGTGAAGAAGGCTAGAGTCTGTACAGGGTGGAATCACAATCTCATGTAGCCTCATCGGGGCAGTGGCATACCATCATTTTTGTCATATTTTATTGGCTAGAAGAAGGTCCCAAGTCTCACCCATACTCAACAGGGAGGTCATTACAGAAAGGAAAAATACTAGAGAATGGAGATTGCGTGGGGGGGCCTACTTAGTTGCCTCCAGAGGAATTATGGACATCTATACTTTTTCTTCTAGTTGCTATCTCTTCATTGTTCTGGTAATTATATTTAGATTTCCTTTGAGCCCTACCACCATTTCTAAGGTTTCTGGCAATCCCAGCTCCAGAGATGGACAAGGGAATCCAACCAGCCAATTAGCATATCATATGTCTGGCTTCATGATGACTGGTTTAGAGATGGTCACATGACCTAACAAGAGCCAATAAAAAACAATGAAATTTTCTTAGGGCTCCTGAGAGGATATGATCCATTTTTCAGACTGACAGAAAGCAATCAATGCAAAACAAACAACGAGACTCAGAGGCTGGAGCTGTGGCCTGCATCTGCTATGACGTGAAAGCCCAAGCTTGAAGATATAGCAAAAGAACCAAGAGTCTTCATGCTATTATTGAACAAGTCCTGAATTCTGCTCTATCTCAGAAGAACTATTCATAGTGTGTTTAATCCAATTTGGGTTAAGTTTTCTGTGATCTGTATCTGGAATTTACACAAAGGAAGAAATTAATATTTATTTGACAAACTTAGGACTATGAACATCACATATCTCTTCTAAATGCAATTTTTGCATCCTCTAAAATTGAAATTAGGGTTAAATTATTTTACCTGGTGTGAAAAACTCAACCTATTTAACCCACAGACAATTTTCCTAAAGTGAAGAATATAAGATTTGAGATACTTTATCAAGCCTTTCTCAGGCATGCCATCACTTCTATAATTAGTACGTTCACTCCATGTTTAACTTTGTTGTATTTTTAGCCCAAGGGTCTCAAGATACTAGAATTTTAGCCATCTACGTATGCCATAGGGAAGTTTACAGCTTCTTGTAAAGTGGATTTCTAGCTGATATAGTTAAAAAATTGAGTGGGTTATATTACCACGCAATGCCTTTATTGATACAAGCTGTGTGTGCTGTAGATTCTAAAACCACCTTACCGCTGCACTGTAGAAGTGAAGTGGCGTATGCTCACACTTTAATTCACTAAAATGCATGCCAGCCTTTTGTCACCTGTGCGCTATGCTACCTGGAAAGGCAGGTGTGTGAGAAGACTACGGGAGATGTGGGCGAACATTCCAAGTGGTTGAGTGCTAAAGCTGTTGGGAAGAAACAGACGCACACGCGGTTTAATAAGCCGCCAGTGTCTCTCTTTCTTCTTTCCCGCGTTCTGTCTTCCTTCCTCTTCTCTCCCCTCCTCTTCTTCTCTCCTTAGTCTGCTTCTCATTCTTCCCCTTCTTCTTTCCCTTCTCCTTCTCCTTTTATTCGCTTTCTCCTCCTCCTCCTCGTTCTTGTTTTTCTTATTCTTTTGTTCTTGTTCTTCTCCTTCTCTTCCTCCTCTTCCTTCTCCTTCTCTTCCTCCTCCTCCTCCTGCTCCCCCCCCCGTCTCTGTTTATGGGGTCTCGCTCACTACTATGTGGAAGAGCCTGGCCTTCAGCTTGTGACCCTCTTGCCTCAGCTTCCCAGAGTGCTGATTACAGACATGTGCCACCATGCCTGGTGAGGCTGTTGTCATCTTTATAACACAGCTCATATTTTAAAAATCTAATCTTTGAATATAACTCATTTACTTTCACCAAGAAGATGGGGATAATGGTCCTATTTCAATCATCAAAGGAACTGCAATACAATTTAAAATGTTAATGTTGGTTTTATTTACTACACATCTACTGAGCACTTCTGCTGAGTGCTCTATGAAATGATGCTAAATAAGTTTTCACTGGTGGTGTAAATATCATAGTATAATAAGTTTCTCTGGCAAAGCCTGACAGTAATCTGTCCATGGTGTGCTGAAGAATACATCTCATGGCTGTTGCATATAGCTGAGCAATTTGTGGGACCACAAAGTTTAGAAAGATCTGGAAATGTGGATGAAGATGCATTAGAGATGATTTAGGGATGAAGGATGGAACACCACTCAGGATTATGCCATTGGGTCAGAGAGCCCAGAGTGAATCTTAGCATTGGCCTCGGTCTGGGTGCTTTGCACTGCCTGGCAGAGTGTCCACTCATGTTGGGTCCTTGAGGTCAACTCCTGCTTGCATTCATTGTTTCAGCCACATCCTTCCAGTTCAGAGTCCTCACATTCAATTTCTTTTTCCAGATCCCCAGTCTCAGAACCTCTCTAGTCCCTTCTAGGGACAAATAGGAACTTCTGAGGTCCCCACATGACTTCACAGCCCTTGGGAAACTAGGAGCACAGTCTTAGGTCCATCTCTGTGGTCACTTTCTTTAGCTGTTTCTACCCTGTGGCTCAAGGGCAAGCTGGATGTGGCTTTCCCTATGAGGCTGCTAATCTCATAAAGGGAAGTGGGACCTAGCTCCAGTCTGCTTTGGGGGCCTCTCAAACTTCCTTGAATCTTCTGTTCCACTGATTCTTGTTCCCTTCTTGGTTTTGGCTCAAGAGTGGAGGGCAGTTATAGGAACTTTGACATTTCAACTGCAGCCTCTTTCTCCAATCCCTCCTTCTAACACTGGCTCTCTGGCTAGCAAGAAAAGACACTAGATCACTAAGCAATGCTCAGAGGTGTTTGGGTAGGAGGTAGACAATGCCAGGAGGAGGCAAATGCTGGGTTAGGGTAAGAAAAGGACAATTAGTTCAATACAGACAGGTTGACTTCAAAGTATCTCAAGTATAACAGTCCCCCCCGCCATGCTCCAATATACAAGGCTGCATCCCAGGATCCCAGTGGGCACTCAGAGCCATGGATGGTTCTGAATCCTATAATTTAATGCCTTTTCCATCTTAACCAAACACTTATCACAAAGGATAGTTATACCTTTTCTAATTTGAAGTGTGATGGCAAAATTATCCTGAGTATTTTTCTTTCTTTGCAACTTCACAGATAGATTCACTCTTATCATAGGCCTTAGCAACTTGAACATAATTTTTTTCTTTCTTACTGAGGCAAGAGCTTTCACTTTTTCACAGAAAGGAAGCATGTGGAAGCTTATCTTTGGCACATCGAATTTTCCAGGATCATTACTCTTGTGCTTTGCAGTCATTGCTAAGTAAAATAAAGGTGACTTGAAAACAATCTCTGTAATCCTCCTACAGTTGCTCTGATAACTAAGAAGGGATACTAGATGACTGGACAGGCAGATAGGGTGTAAAGTGTGGATCCACTGCACAAGGGGATGATTCATGTCCCAGATAGGACAGAGTAGAAAGGTTGTGAGAATTCATGAGTTACTTCTGGAATTCTCCATTTAATGTTTTAGCACCTTGGTTGACTAGTGAAATCCCAGAAAGGGAAACTGCAGTGGAAGGGATCATTGTATTCCAAGACATCCTGCATGTGGCAGCTGGAAATAAGTTCTGAAGATCAAGAGTGGCTGTGGCCACAGTTGCTGGCTATTGGTGGTTAAGAGAATGGGAATGCAGAGTTTAAGGAGGGCGCACAGGAAGAAGGGAAAGGGAAACAGAGATTAGCAGAAGAGCAGCTTGAAAGAAGCTGGGATGGAGCGGTAGAGAAGTACGAGGTGAACGGGGCGACCGTCTCAGGAATGAACCAGAGCCTCCGCCGCAAACAGACCTCAAAGAGCTTTGAGGCCTCCTGCAAAGTCACAAACCCTCACTTAAATTGCAGTCCTTAAACGTTCATTTTGAAATTTGGTTGTTGATGCAGTAGATTTTCAGAGTGAAGGCAACATCAGCCTTAGATTTAAAGACATCTTTGGTTCAGGAACAGTAAATCCTCCCATAATCTTCCTTTGTGACTAATTTAAGTTTGAACTCACGCAATGGCACCAAGGGATACAGCCTAGCCCCGGCATCTTGCATTTGCAAAAAAAGAGGTCACCTAGAAGAGCAAAACAAGAAGCTCTGGTACCTGGCGCCTTTGGGTGAGGAGGAAGAAGGTTGCTGATGTATTTGCTGAGCAGTAAAGTGGAAAAACAGTTCCTGGAGATCAAGATAGCTGAGCGCACCGCTAAGCAGTGACTGCAGGATGAAGTTGGGGGAGGGAAAACTTATGAAAGACATTAATCAAGGTAAAAGAAAAAGAATACGAGGCACTTCAGGGGAAGCAACATCGTGATGGAAATCATTAGGAGAGATGCCCACAACGTCCCTGACCAGCAGGGTCTCTGCGTCCAGCTCCTAAGGTGTGGGAAGTGGACAGGTGCTGGGATTATCAACCCCCACGTGACCCTGGAGCAGTCCACCCTTCCCTGAGGAGACCAGGGCCTGGCGACTGCGGGTTGCTTTTCTTCTGGAGTTACTGTCGGGAAGAGACAAGGCTGGGAATGAACCATGCTGGTGTTTCACCTTTCTTTTTGATTAGAGAGCCCTGGGCAGGTCATTTGTCATGGAAGGAAATCTCTTTCTCCAGGGAGCAAGGGGGCCTGGCTGTCAGTATGCTGCACATTTTCCTATAAGCAGGCATCTGAAACTCCACTCCTGTCCGGACTCCACTGGCCTGAGCATCCAACCACCTGCAGGACCAGAATAGATCCCAGGCCAACCAACTCCTCGGCTGGTGCCTTTTCAGAAGCCAGTACCCAACCTGATAACAAATTTTGTGCTTTTATATTTTTATTTCTGAAAGGAGGATAGCAAAAATAACACTCAAGTAGGGAACTGTGATTGCCCCGGAGGACAGGCAAGAAAACCCCGAGAGTGGGGCCTCCTGTCACCAAGCAATCGTAACATGTTTTGCAGATTACACCTAGTCAAAATTACCCAGGTATTCTGCTCTGGAAGTACTCAACAAACAGGCAGGATGTTCGTGAATATAGTAGTAAAAATTATCTTTGGGGAAAACCCTACTGAATTTTAAACACACTCTCAGTGGGGAGGGAGACCCCTCCAAGTCATTCGCAGGTTTAGCCAAGGAATTCCACAAAATTCAGTAGTAATTTATAATATATGCAGGCGAATACTATATATATGATACTGTTCATGTTTTAAAAAATTTAAAAACCTAAAATATTTTTAAAAATGTAATACTTAAGTTTTTAATGTTCTCAAGCCTAAAATTAGCAGAAGGAAAGAAAGCTTGTACCTAACTGGAGCCTTAAAGCACGTGACATTGATATCCAGCTCGCATAAGCTCCTCACCTAGCATAAGATACCGAGTGCTAACAGCAGCTACCGCCATGGGCATTGTCCATAGCTGGGTCAATGTCAGACTAAAGTATCTTAAAAAGAAAAAAAACCTCAAAAAAAGGTAAAAAAAATCGAGTGAATTTTAGCAACAAAGGTTGATTTCTTGCTTACCCCTGCCGTGGGCTTGCTAGGGGTTCTGCTCCATGACTCCTAATTCAGAGACGCATCCTGGAGAAGCAGCTACTGTTTTGAGTATTCACTAATCTCCAAAGAAGAGCTAAAGGTAACTCTGGAGGTCTCACACTGGCTATCAAAATTTCTGGCTTGGTGGTAGCATGTGTCACTTCTGCTTTTTACACTCTGGCTGCAGCAAATCTTATGGCCCAACCTAACCATTAGGAGGCAGGAAGTACAATCTTATCATGTGTCAGGAAGTAGGGAGCTGGAAGTGCTTGCTGACCAGAATTAACAATGATCACAGTTGCCTGTACAGTGTACCTCTCCTCTTCTTACTTCCCAGGAGATTTTCAGCTTTGATTAGTTATCTGTTTCTACCCCATGTTGCCCATTCATCTAGACAAAGCTGTTCCAGGAATGGACTTTGATGCTGTTAAACTAACAAAAATAATCTTGTCATGGTTGTGATTGGTTTGGGCCAGGAGCTATAAAGATGCACAAAGAGAGGTTTACAGAGGCTTCTGGGAAAGTTTCTCCTCATTTTTCCATAGTATCTCCTAAGAGAAACTCCCTTGTATCCCGAGATATGAGTGGGAAAGGGTGGAAACTCAACTGCCACTTGGCAGCCAGTTTTTGACTGAGGACAGAGAGCAGTCACAAGGTGAGGGTAACACTGTGGATTGTAGAGTGGAGAGATAGAAAAACCTGTTCCTTGTTGAAATGATTCATGGCTTGATCAGCCAACTTGAAGACTATCCATCTTTGGACTTCAATTCTCCAGGTCATAAAATGACCTTACTGTTTCAGCCATTTTGAATTGGGTGTTCTGTTACTTGCAACCCAAAGCATCCACCTTGGTATCCCCTGTTAACTAGGTTTTCTGTCATGCTTTTCTTGCTTGATTTGTAGCCTCTGTCCCCAACCTGGCCTCATTTGTCACAGTTCACTTGGAAATAGAATATGAATTTATTTCAAAGCCCAGTAGCTTCCTAGTTCCTTCTTTGCTTAGACTTCTTGACCTTTAAATATGGTCCAGTAAACTTTTTCTGTCTCCCAGGTTTCTCACGCTGCTTGGAGCATTTCTAGTCTGCCTTGACTGGCTGTCCCCATCCAATGCTAGCAGGAAGACTGGTGTCTCAGGGATACTTTTGCTTTTGAAGTCAGGACTTTTGTCTTGTTGAACTGTATCTTGCCTACACAGTGATTGAAACTAAAGCAGCCCACATAGTCCAACACTATAAAGTAGGAGAGGTCAGTGAAACACACCCTCCAGCATGTCGTACATGCTATCACTGAGTGTGAGCTTTCTGATTTAATGACTTGCTTGCTTGAGTCCTAACCCGGGGATGCCTCTGAGGCCTCAGTGAGGTGATAGAAAGTTGCCAATGAAAAATCCTGTCACAACCCATACCTGAGCTTAAGGGTGACAGGAGAGCCAATTCCTATGGCATTCGTCATGCATAGCAAAAGGCAGATGTCCCAGCACCAACGTGGGCAGGGGTGTGCTTTTTAGATGTATATTTTAATGGGCCTACTTTAGGTGTATTCAACAGGCAGGAAGTTAACATATTTTGTATGTTTCCCAGCCTGGCTCACTTACCACCATAAATGAAAGAAGCTATGCCAAGTTAACTTACCTCAGACAGTTTGAGGGCAGTCAGGGACAAGGTAAAGCTATGAGTAATCTAGGAAAAAGAAATATTCTCGGAACTGTGTGGGGGTAGAGGGAATGTGGGTTCTGAATCGGCCTTTCTTGAATTTTTAATGCTTTCTAAATCATACCATGGAGGACCGGCACTTTATAGATTTACTGCCCTTATATCTGACAAGGGTGGTTTCAGAGAAATTTCTGGCAGGTTCCGTGAAAATATTCTGAGATTGACAGTTGCTTTGGAGAATAAAAAGAGCATGTGCCTGCTTATTTTTCTTTCTCCTTTTCCTTTCCTTTAGCTCATTTTATCAAGTCATGCAAAGCTTCACTAATACAGTTGAGGCTTACAAATTGTTAGAAGAATCGCTGTCTTAACGAACATCATTTAAAGAACAGAGGAGGAGAAAAAAATGAGGCAAGCGATGGGGAAAGGGAACAGAAGGCTGTTATCTTCCCGATCTGGCTTCCTGTCATCCAGAAGGCTGACTTTCCGGCAACGGGAAGGAGGATGGGTCAAATTATGGTAATTAGGACCTTATGTGGCAGCTCATGATTTGCATTTCCCTCATTCCATTGTATCCCTTCATGTTTACTGGAAGACTAAATAATACACTTCTATGTTTGTACCAAAAGATTATTCTTGGGATTCAGAAGAGGAATGGCCATCAGACTGTGTGTCTGGCTTGGTTTTCACTGGGATGAGAGCAGGTGGCTTGGCAGAAAAGGTGACTTATTTCAGGGGACTTTAGAGACTTTAGGGGAAAAATCGCTCCATGGATCTGTTACATAGGGGCTAACTACCTATTCGTGCTGTGGATTATCAAAATTTCTCTTTTTCCTCTTACTTACCATGTCTTGCCTTTGGAGAGACTCAGGTTGTAGGAAAAACCCACAGTTGATTTTTGCATCCACTGGAGGTCACAGTGATTTCCTCTATCACTTTGCAAATGACCTGTATCCTGGGCTCTGGTCCTACTCATTGTGAGATATGATTGGCAACTTCTCTTTGATGATAGAGATGCTGATTCTCCTTTTCTGCCTACCAGTCATTGTGTAGGTCACCTTTATATAAAACAAAGAGGAAAAAGAACTGCTTGTAGCCCTGGACTATGAGACTGGCTGGAAGTTCTTACAGCCTGTTTTAACAGAACCATAATTCCCAGCAGCTATTCTTGAGAAGAAACGATTAGAGGAACACTGGCTCCTGAATTTAATGTAATCACACACATCACTAGCTGTGATGAACATCTGCTTTAAAAACGGGGACTCACACTGACAGCCACCTTAATTCTACTTCTTTGCTATCAACACGAGCCCTGTAGTCCCCATTATTCTACATTGTTCCCTGTGTGGCAAATTTACACAGCCTTCAGTTCATCGCTTTTCTTGAAGGCCTGTGGCAGCTTTGCCCATGTTCTGCTTGTTATTCAAGTCAGCAGTAGCAGGAATACTAGTGCTATTCATCACGTGCCAATGGTGATGATGCTAAGAAGCTTCAGGGCTGGGGTCATCTGGTCTACCCTTTCCTTCTGTAAAAGAAATTAGTACTCATGTGACCTCCCTAGAATCTTTTGGCTATTTAGAGCAGACTTGGAGAGAGGCTGCAAAGGCTTTTTAATGTAAATGTTTTATTGAAGTATATCATGTATTAAACTTCTCTAGTGTATGTAGAAGAAATGCGGATCATGTGTGTAAAGTCATTGAATTCACAACAGTGGAGCACCTGACTTGCCAGCTTCCAGCTCAAGAAACAGAACCACTGACTCTATGCTTCCTTCCCTTTCACACCAGGCCCTGGTAAAGGTGATCTCAAAATGCCTTCTAACACCCTAATTTTGCCTGTGTTTAGATTTTATACTAAGGGATTAAAAGGTCTTTAAATCAGTGCTTTTTCTACATCATAATTTATTTGGGCTTCACACTCTTCTAAGGAAGAACACAAAACAGATAAGCAGTGAAAAAAAAATCAGACAAGGAAGGAGAATCAAATGTAATCTTGAAGACTTATTTCCATCATATCCAAGCTGGCAGCTCTATAATCTTCCACAGTGATACACAGGGCCACTCTAAGTGGAAGCTAAATTGCTAAACAAACAAACAAACAAACAGGCAAACAAACAACCTAAAACAAAACAAACAGCTCCTATGTAATCCGCTGTGAGCGCAGGTCTGCCTAGTTGCTGTTTGGCCATTCTGATGACAGCTGTAATTCTATAAATGTGAGATCGAATCATTCTTCAGAGAAATTTATTACCTTTTTGTGGCTGCTATTGATTTTCACCCTAACATATTACTATTCTTGACAGCATTGCTTTTTCATCACTGACATCTTAGTAGAACCAAAGAGAGAAACATCACTGGATTGCTTTCAAACATTCTCCCCAGCAAACGGCCAGCTTTTCCATCTCCTTCCCTATTATGCAATGCTAGCTGTTCTACTTGTTTGCTTTCATTTGTTTGTTTCAATTTGTTTGCTTCATGCTATAAGCATTGCCCACCTCTCCTGTTTCCCCTACCCCTTTCCCAAGGAGGTCATATAAAGCTGCATGCTTTATTTACCACCCAGCTGTAAAGTGGTTCTGCCTGCATCTTATAAATGCCAGCAAACAGCAGGATCAGATGCAGACCAACGGTCAGTCAGCTCACAAGATTTCTGTGAGAGCCTTATCTCTTGGTCACAGGTCTCTCTGCATAGTCAGATATTGTCTTATGTATTTTTCCTCCACTTATATACTTATGTACTTATTTTGAAATAAAGCATTTTTATTTTAAAAGAGAAAACAATATAGAATGTTAATTTACGGAATTTCCAAGCCTCCTCCCTGTGCTGTGCACATAATGGATTATGGATTCTCATACATGCTGAACTCTCATGGCCATATCCGGGGTTCTGCACAATTACCTTTATCCTAAGAATAATTTCACCTCCTACATACTCAAGAAAGTATATCGGAAAGCAAGTGAGAATAGTATTATGTGGATAACCTTGAGTTCCTCATAACATTAGAAAACACAGAAAGTACTTTTCAGCTTCACTATTCCAACATAAGTATTTAAATCATTATTTAGACCATTTGTTATATGCTCCATAGCTGATAACCACAAGACTGGTAGGGTCCACGGGGCAGAGGTGGAGACTTCAAAGAGTAGTGGCTTAATTTTAGTTTTTTTTTTTTTGACTGGGAGCTACAGCTTCCTTAAGATAGCAGGTTATCTAGTGATCTGCTAGTTATATTATACCAAAACAATTTTTTTAATGCATTAAAAGATATGTGGTTGCAGGATTGGGAATACAGCTGTTCATATCCTTTCAGCATCTGAGGAGCACCTCATTCTTCATTTTCTGTTACTGCACATGGGAAAACAGAACAGATCCTCCATGTTTAGTAAGTGAAAGGGTAGAGTTAGTGGTTAAAACAAGCACTAGAACAAAGTTCCTGGGAGACCCTCCAAGGCCATTTTCTACAGCCATGTGCTTTCTTCCCCAGGGCAACTGAATTTGAGCCTTGAGGAAGTATAAGAGCCAGCAGTGAGAAAGCCTTTCAGTCATGGATAATACCATGTCAGAAGGAACTAAGATAAGTAGCCATGATGGAGGTAATTAATTCAGCTGTGCTAGGGTTTGGACTCACAGAGAATTCTAGCAGCTTTCGATTCAAATGGGAGAGAGACAGTTACAACTTCTAGGCCAGAAAGGGATGTGTGCCTGGAATTTTTATTTTTATTTTTATAGGCCATCGGTGTTCTCACTCATGAAGAGGTGGGAGGCACAGGCTTCTTCCCATCCTCTTCTCAGGACACCTTCCTGAGTGTCTTTCTGTTGGCTGATTGCGGGCAGGGATCACTGCCTTTAGGGAGTGAGGGGCACAATAGAAAGGAAGTGCAGGAGAGAGCAGGGGTGGCCCTGAGGGAGAACCTGTGTCTTTGGCTTTGAATGGGAATGTGATGCTTTCTTTTGCAACTGGTATTAAAGTTTTGCTACTTTGGACTTCTTAAAGGTCCAGTGTCTCCCTAGAGCCCGTGGAGAGTTTGGGAGTAGGCAAGTCATCCAGGTGGTCCTTCGGGCATAAGCATATCAAGACAGAAAAGCCTGAAGTCCTCCTGCAGACACACTGAAGCTCTTCGAAGAGGTGGCTGTAGGATCCAGTGGTCCTAGTTTGATAGGCCAGGTGAATCAAGATAGACATCGTTTCTCCCCTCAGCACTGGAAATTTGAACCCAGGCAGGGCCTTTCCACTGAACTACATCCTCAGCCAAAGAAGTTGAGCATTCCAAGGATGGAAAGGCAACCAGAAGTTCCAGCTATTCTTCCTAAGAGCTGGAGAAACAAGAGGGTGAGAAGACCTCTGAACTGCTGAGATGAGGTGGCTAGAAGCTAAAAATATGAAGGGGCCTGCAATGTTAAAAGAGAACCAGCTGGTAGAGGAGTAATAATCTCAGCCCAGGCATGCCAGGCACCCTTTCTCTATACTTAACTCCATGATTAATTAAACTCTTTTTAATGATGTCAGAATTAGCTCTGTCAATAGAAACGTTGCCCACAGGCTTGGTTCCCAGCCTTTTGAATCTTCTTTTGTACTTTTGTGCTTGTTTTGTGGGCAGTGAGAAAATTTCCATGAAGCCTGAGCCAATGTCAAAGGTCCCAAGATGGAGCACACAATGGTGATTGCTTGGTTACTGGAGAGAAATCATCTCAGGAAAATAGTTTTGATTACATCAACAAGAAGCGTGAGGGAAAGGGAAGCAGATTACAGACATAATAACAGAATATTAGCCATAGGAAAACATGGAATGTGCACATCTTCCAGAAAGTTTAAGATGTTCTATCCATAATCTTCATCATGGTAACAACATGAAGAAAGACCAAATGATTTAATAATATAAACACGTATTGAAATACTAAGTTAAAGTTACAAAACAAATTGCTTCTGCTCATTCTATCTTGTTTGCTCTCTTTCTTGAACCTAGGAAACAGAAAGGTATGTAATACATGTATGTTCATTTTGTATTTAGGAACATGGCGCTTGAAATTGTTATATAATTTGTCCAAAGTTGTAAAACACAAGAAACCTGATCCTCTAGCAACTGGTCAGGTATAAATTTTCACATCCTAGGGTGTTCAGTTTTCTCTTATTTAACATATTTTAGGAGGGGAGATTCTTGAAGATGGACTTTGGCATTCTGGTAGAACTCAAAGAATAACTAAGATTCCTACAACCTGCTGCAGGCCCCAGGGCTGCAGAAGGAAAACAGGACATAATGCTGCGCAGAGGTGGTTTACAGTGTGGTGGTGGTGGTAGGAAAGGAGGTGAGGGAGAGAGACAGACGAGATTGGAGGCATTTAAGCACTGCTGGTTGGTCACTGGCTGTCCTTCTTGCTTCGGGAGGGTAAGCTGTCAGCGAGCATGTGACAGGAACTGTGACTCCCACTCTATTCAATCCTTCTCAGTTCCCCTGTGCTTTCCATGGTGTGTGACTATCTTGCAGTGATGTGTGTTTTGGAGTTTAAAGGTTTCACTTATTTAAAGAAAACACAGTTCATAAATGCGAGAAAGGTACTCAACCAAGAAGTAACAATTACTTCCCACATCAGTGGAAAAAAAAGCTTGCTGTGCTGGATGTGGAGAATAGTGGTGTCTTCCTAAAGAGGTTTTCAAGTATAACCTCAGCTGCCCACAGTGTGTGCTTTGCCTACTGAATTTAGATCACAAATCCTGTACCAGCGCCATATTGCTGAGGAGTAAAAGAAGAAATGGATGAAAATGCAGAGACAGACTGAGGAAGTGGCCAGTTAGGCTGGAATGACCCTCTTTCTAAGGCTCTGGACAAATGCCCTTGCCGACGAATGGTCCCCTGGTGGCTGCAGCCTCTCACAGCCCTTCAGGAGGGAGGAGTGGAGAAGATGGCTTCAACTCCATTGAAAAAAAGAAGTCATGGCACTGACTGGGCTTGGTCACAGGGTGAGCATGAACTCCAGACTCCCTTTATCCTCTCACACGTGTGATTTCAGCATGGATTGGCCACTGCATACTTTCTTTGGAGTGCAAGACAAAAAGTACCAGAAATAGGCTCTATGGTCTGACTGGATGAAGCCCTACAGTAGGGGAGAAGATGAAGCGTGAAACAGTGTGAGAAGAGGATGAGCTAATTTAATGGGGAGTCAGTCTGAGGCTGTAGGAGGCTGGCAGGATTCGAGATGCTACACTGCTGATGCCTTTCAGCTGTGCAGTTGGCACAGCCCATTCTGTCCCTTGATGCACATGTGCTGAGCTCTCCCCAGTCCTGTGTAGGTGATTCTGCTGTGCTTATTAGGCTATAAATTAGTTGATCTACACTGCATATCAGAAATGGTAAGAATAGGGCAAGGAAATCTTCCAGGAATGCTTTTCATATGGGATGTATGTTCCTTCCCATGTGTGGGCAGAAAGAAATGGATTTTATTCTTCCTGTGGTCCTACATGCAACTTGTAGAGGCTCACTCAGGAGAGGTGGCATGCACAGGGTTGGAAGATCGCAAGAGATAATTCAAGGAAGATACCTGTAGACTGTTTGTGCTTCCCACCCCCAGTGCATTTGTTGAAACCCTAAGCTTTAAGGAGATGCTGTTGAGAGATGGAGACGTTGGGGTTATGAGGTCATGAGAGGAGAGACCTCAGGTGTGGAGTAATGTTTTTATGAACAGGCTCCAGTGAGCCCCTCACCCCTCGTGCCAGTGAAGATGCGATGAGGTGATGTTGCCTGTGCCTCAGGGAGTAGCCCTCACCGGACACTGACTCTGTTGGCGCCTGCATCTTGAACTCCTCAGTGTCCAGACCCGTGAGAAGTACATTTCTATTGTTTTTAAGATGCTCAGGCTACGATGTTCTGTTACAGCAGCCTGAACCGAGAATCACCGTCCCAAATACGTCGTTTTCATCCTTCCTATTGCTCCAGGACACTGACTGTGTTGGGGATGAGTGAACAAGAGTCTCCAGTCTCACATCTGCTGCCCTACGAGTCACCCCAATGGCACCAAAAACAGCAGCGAGCTTTTCCTGCACCCAAGGGCGGACAGCATAAGCTGGAAAACCATAGTCTTCAGTGAGGGTGCTGAGTTGTTCTAAGAGATTCCAGGTGTGATGGTGAGACAGTTCCTTTCAGAGGTGGAACAGTATCTGTGGCAATGCCCAGTGATGGAAATGTTTCAAAAGAACAAAACATGGAGGTAAGTGGCTTGCAGTATTAAAGATGTGACATAACAGCTTCAGGTGTATAGAAGCCTAGTTATACACAGGGAATTTCCTAAAACCATCTTGCCTTTAGCCACTGGGGGAATGCAAGTCAAAACTACTCTGAGAGTCCATCGCACCCCGGTCAGAATGGCTATCCTCGAGAATATAAAAACCGTAAGGGCAGACAAAGGTGTCAGGGAAAAGGAGCCCTTCTGCACTACTAGTAGGAATATAAATTAGTGCAGCTTGTATGGAAATCAGCATGGATGTTCCTCAAAAAATAATCCCTAGAATTAGAGGTACTGTTTGACCCATCTGTAAGCCACTCCTTGGTTCATCTCCAAAGCAATTAAAGGCAGCATATGGCGAGGATACCTGCACAGTCATGTTTACTGCAGCACAATTCACAGTAGCTAGGATATGGAACCAGCCTAGGTGCTCACCAGCAGAGCAATGGACAAAGAAGATGTGATATATATAGTGGAGTATTATTTAGCCACGAAGAGCAACAAAGTTTTGTCATTTGCAGGAAAATGAACAGACCTGGAGCACAAGCTATTGAACAAAATAAGCCAGACTCAGAGAGACAAATACCACATGTCCTTCCTAGTATGTGGAATCTAATAAGGGTGACAAGGTAGAAGGGAGATTGTTATTGGACAAGAGGAAGGGAATAAGAGGGAGGGGAACCCGGAGATGAGTATGACCAAAGCATATTTTATGCATTGAAATCCAACATTTTGTAAACTTAATAGGCGCTGATTGTGAAAGAAAAAGAGCTTGGATGATTTACTCTGAAAATCAAAGCAGCTGTTCTTTACCTTCATTGTATCAGAGGAAATAAACATGTAGGCTATTTTGTGAAAGAGCACTCTTGTTAGTTCAGAACAATGCTGGGCTTTTAGTAAATAATAACTCTGTTTCTTTAAAAGCTTTTTCGTAATAGTACAGATGCATTCATATGACCCGCCCTCATTAAACTTAATTATGTAATTAGAAAAAAATGAGCAGAATTAGATTGTACTAACCATATGTATCAACATTATTTGTCATATAAATCTTCTTCAAGTTTTCTATGAAACATACACAGAAACCTGGTTCTGTCTGACCTCACTGAGCCAACATGATTCGTCTTACCATGTCTAAGATATTTTCCCAACCTTTTTAGTCCTTGCTCTGAGGCATTATGCCGAGGCACGAGAGATGTGAGTGGAATCAGTTAGTGAGAAGGCCTGCCTAGGTAGCAGATGGAGAAGGCTGATTCTATGATAATAGTAATACATGCCATTTATGAAACGACATTATGCCCAGTTTTGGGTTAATCACTACCTATTATCTCATCCAAACTTCAATAATTCTAAGAGATAGATGTTATTTTTGTCCTCATTAGACAGATGTGGAAACTGAACAAATGGTAAGCCAGCTACAGATGCCTTGACAGCTCTGGCTCTTGACCATTCGGCCTCTTTGATACAATTGATTATTATATTTATAAATATTTCCAGTTAAAACCTTCACTCCCACCCTTTCGTCTTTTCCTGAGGGCAGCTGAATTTTGTATGAACATTTCAGCCTGTAACTAATAGCCAAGCTGCTTGGACCACCATGCTTGAGAGGAGAAAATCTTCAAGATGAAATTGTGCTATCTGGCTCCTTGGTAATTTTTTTCCCCCAATACTCTTGAGGGATTTAATTGTTTCCAGGAAGAGAAGGTTGGGAGTGGTGGAGAGTCTGCCTACAAGGGGGTTTGAGATGGACACAATACACATGGAGTTACAGAAGGAAAAGGGGGGAAGGATTTACAGAGGAAGGACTGGAGAAAGAGGTGGAAGTCAGAGCATAGGGTTTTCAGAAGACCCCAACGCTGGTGGAACAGACTCTGTAGAACATGGGACCCCACAGCGGGGCTAGAAGAGTGTAGCTACATGATGGGATTTATCCTTGAGAAGGAAAGTCCTTGTAGGAGCGTGGAGAATGAACTTCTTGGAGGACAGGTAAGGAGTAAGCTGCTGAAGTTGTGCAACTGAGAAATGATGAGCCCTGGGAGAAGGAGAGAAGTGATCAGATTCTCAAGACATTTCCTGGTTAAGGTCACCAGGATTCAGGGAAGCAGTCAAAGCAGATTGGGGGACACTGAGGACAACATTAACCAAGATCAAGAAGGGATACTTTTTGATTTCCCATAGGACAAGTTAAATAAGTTTTGGACATGTTGAATTTGAGCGACTTCCAGGACAGGCAGAGGGAGGTGCTCAGAAAGTAGTTGGGAAGACAGTTCTGCAGCTCGTGTTGGGTAGGGGCTAGAGAACCAGGATTCATTTACTTAGCAGATATTCAGACCCTACTTAGACATGGGGTGGAGCAGTGGACAACAGTCATTTTCAGATAAATTCCTGGCAAAGCTGGAGAAGTGGCTAAAATCCTTAGGCACATGAGAGCCTGAGGCCAGAGATGGGACCTTGAGGAACCTCCGGAGGCAGGAGAACACATTATTAGAAGGAGAAAAGGAAAGAACATCAGTTCTACATTTTTTAAATTAAAAAATTTGAATTGTGTTTAAAAAAACTCACACAGCCCCAAGTTTACCTTAACCACTTTTTAAGTGGACAATTCAGTAGTGTTGGGTATGTTCATGTTGTTGTGCAATGGATTTCCAGATCTTCGTCAGTCTCATTAAGCTGAAACTCTATATGCATTAAACAACAACTCCCCTCCTCTGCTCTGCCCTTGGAAGGCATCATTATACTTTCCCCTTCTCTGTGTTTGGCACCTCTGGACACCTTATGTAAGTGGGGCCAGGTGGTATTTGTCTTCTTGTGACTGGCTTATTTCATTGAGCACAATATTCACAAAGTCCATCCATGTTGTAGCACATGATGCCTTTTCCTTTACAAAAGGCCGAGTCATACTCTGGTTCATGTGTATGCACCACTGGGCTCAGCCATTCGTCTGTTGATGGGTATTTGGGGTGCTTTTATCTCTTGGCTCTTGTGAATAATGTTACAGAGAACATCAGCATCAAATACTTCTGGAGGTCCCTGCTTAGAATTCTTTTGAATGTACACTCAGAATTGGGGTTGTTGAACCATGTGGTAATTTCATTTTTAACTTTTTATGGAACTACCATGCTGTTTTTTCACAACTGGCTCAGATTTTGATGTCATTGAGTCTGTCTCAGAAGAATAGAAAGGGTATCTATTTTGCATGTTAGATATAGTATGTGTTTGTCAGTGTATGTGCAGTATTTTATTGAACTCTTCAAACAACATTTTGAACAGGTATTATTTCTACATTTGCATTTGAGGTCCAGAAATGTTAAGCAGGCCACACCGATAGTTGCCATCTGGAACTGAAATTCAGTTCTCTTCTGCCCTTTTATTTCATTTCTACTTAAGAATGAATCATTGTCTTCAAGTAATTCCTGAAATGTTCTTCATCATTTGGAGGGAGCAGTATTTAAAAGGATAGAGCCAGTAATTATATCATCACTTTTTGATAATTTTAGCCTCAAATTCTTAAATAGTCACGTCTCTCTAAGCAGAAGATGGAAGCAGTTCATTGCTACCCACCACCAGCAGGACCTTGGGTTACCACTACGCTGAGCTTTTCATCTTAAGTTTGGTATCTGTATTGTACCCAGTTGATGCTATTGTGTAGAATTAATGAATAATTTGCAAACTAGCATCCTTCTATGAAAGCTGATGGACATCCTAATTATACCTTATTTAGATCTCACGGTTGCATGACCCAGATTCTTTTTTTTCTGCCAAATTTCTAAAGGCTCAGTGGCATTTTAGGAACTCAAGTAAACATTGTCCTAAAATGCAAGCAACTGGCCATGTAAAAATGGACAGATGATTAGCTTGGTTTATCTGACTTCAGGGGTAGAGGCAGGTAGTCCTTTAGATAGACTAAACACTCTTTTTGTAATTAATTTTATTGGTACCATTTTGATATGCATAATGATCATATTCTTCAAGGGAATTTGTAACTGTTCTTAATATATCTTGATTCTTCTTTTCTTCCCCCATTCCTCTCACCTCCTTTCAACCCCTTTCCCCCTCCACATTTACAAAAGCTTTGTTCCCATTTTTTCCTTCTCTTCTCTTTTTTCCTTTTCCTTTCCTTCCTTTCCACCTTCTGTATCCCTTGACCCAACCCTCTTTTGTAGTTAGATATCCTGTACTCATTCAGTGTCTTGTTTCTATTACATGAAGGTAAGTAACATAAAATAATTATTAAATAAACAAACAAAAACCTTTGAAGCCTGGTCACAGCTGCTGGTTACAAAGAACCTCAGAGCATGAAATCACTTGTGTTTGGTATCTGTGGTGTCGCTATGTATGAGACTGGGGTGCATTCTTTAGGTTTGAATCTGGCTTCACAACTTCTTATTGAGCTATTACTGTGATTTGCATTATGTAGATGCTGGGGACAGAGCAGTAAACAAGATAGAGTACCTGTTTGTGGTATCTCAGAGAGAGAGAGAGAGAGAGAGAGAGAGAACACACGAGTTGAACAAGTAGGCAGTTGTACTACTTTGTAATAAAGTCTATGATCAGGCTAAGGCTGGAGGACCATGGAAACCCATGACAGAGATCTCTATGTCTTGTTAGATGAAGAGTTAGGTTTGAAAAAGCTACCAGGAGAAAAATGATAGTGACTCCCATGAATGCCTCTTTCCTCTTCTTGAATCTGGACGGGCTAAGGACTGGCTGACCAAATACAAATAGAATAACGCAGGAATGATGCTATCCTGACCCCAGGCTCAGGCCCTATGAGCCTGGAGGACTTCTCTTTCTGTCTCCTGGAGCACTTACTTTGGCTCTTTGAACTGTCTTGTGAGAAGACTGGCAATCTTGCTGGGGAGACCAGCTGAGAAGCTTGGAGTGGATTTGCAGGTTTCAGTGGCATGGTGCCAGGCAGGTAGGTGAAGCCATCTTGGAAACTTTAGCCCAGCCTGTCCACTAGCTGACTTGGAGCTAGTCAAGTCCACGCGGGCAAAAGAATTGCCCGATAGAGCCCTGCCTACCTCTTCTGGCTCTTCTAGCCCTGCCTTTGGCCCATGCTATTTTGATCATGATGGAATAGTTGCTACTTTAAGCCACTAAGTATTGAGGTAGTTTGTTCTATGATAATAGATAATTGGCAATAAATTTGAGTAATTGAATCACAAAAAAATCTAAATGTTTAAATGGCAGGTAGGAGAAGCAAGGTCTACGAAGAGAATAGGTGATAAGAAGGGAAGACAAAGAGAATGTGGTGTCATGGAACCAAAAGAAGATGGTACTTTGAGTAGGGAGGCGTAGTTACCGCTGGTCAGTTCTGCAGGAAGGTGGAAAAGATAAGGATGGAACAGTGCCCTGGGGATTTAATGGCACAGGTACCACTAGCGACGCTGATGAAAGTCTGGTAAGTTCGGAGACAGTTTGCAGCCAGGAAGCAAAGCCAGAGGTGAAGGCAGCTGCACGATGACAAAAGATGGCAGATATGGATTGAAAAATTTTTATTTCTACATTTTCGGAATTGAGCATATTTTATTGAGCGCTGATAGGAAAAGTGCAAAATGAAGAAAAGGCTAAGAAGAGGTCCTGGTGGCAAATACTGTAGGGATTCTTAGGATGCCAGAGGGAAATGTATTGCAGTGACAGCAGAGGGGCTGGGCCGACATAGAAGCAGGCAGTCCTCTTCCACCGTGATGGGTGAGAGAGGGAAAACACGGATGCAGAGGCTGACCAGCTTGTACGTGGATAGTGCCTGCGGGATAACGGATACTTTATTAGATGATGCCTCTTCCTTCTGTCAGGTAGGGAAAAAAGGGCTGAGGCCTGTGGGGAGTTGCTGAGATAATACTTTCAGGAGAATGGTGAAAACCTGAACTAGGGGGTACCAGGGGACCAGACAGGGAAACAGCAGGATTGCATCCTTGGGAACAGTATCTATTTCTGCAGCTGTGGGACTGTTTTCCTTTTGGGGCTACTCCACAGGCCAGGTTAAAACTGCGGAAGGCAGCGAGCTGGATGAATCCGGAGCCAGTCTTGGTGGACTCCAGGAAGGCACACGGCAAGGGACTGGAGGCCATTGGCAGGAAAGGCTTGAGCTGAGGGGACACTGATGAGAAACTGCAGAGTGACTGCAGAGAAACACAGTCCAGCCTCAGAGACTAAGATCTCGACCAGGTTGAAGGACAAGGAAGTTCAGGTTTTCTGGAGGTTCTGGGTAATGGCAGAGTCCCGGGCTCAGAGGAGGTGGCTGGATTGGAGAGGAAGGTATTGAAGTTGAGAAATCAAAGAAGTGAGAATTTACTTTCAGGTGGGTGGCCGCTGATACGGGCAGGAGAGTTGCACGGAGAGATGACAAAGCTTAAGGGCTGAGGGAGGCTGGGGCCAGAGGGCTGGGAGGTTTACACGAGTCTCAAAGGGTCCTTTTCTCTGTTTTTTTGTTAAGGTGTCAGGAGCCCCGGAAGCAGCACTGGAGAGTAACGGTGATACTGCACCACCGCCTTACAGAGCTGTAGGGGGATGAGCCACTTTCTCTGGACAGGGCTACAGATGTGAGGTCTTCAGCACAGGCTGCTGGGTTTTAGTTGAGAAAAGAGGTGAATTAAAAGCTCAGGGAGAAGTGAAGACCTGCGGGAAGAATGGCTCTCTCTCTTGCAGAGTCTCAGTTCCCATGAAGGAGAGTGAGCGCCTACAGTAGCACTTGCCTGAGTGGGAGGTGGACCCCAGTGTGTGCATGAGGCAGCTCTGCCAAGTGTGACAAAGACCCACCTGCACAGATGGGCAGAGGGGAGGGGTCCACTGGGGAGCCACGCCTGCAGGAGGAGGGAGCTCCTTCAGTACGTGCCTCTCGTAAATTACTGAACATCTGCTCAGGTATGTGTGACATGCACAATGCTTCCCTCCACTTGTAGGCATGATTATAAGCTACGCTATAAATTAAAGGTTGTTTTCCAAACATGTGTGAAAGAGCTCTAGCTGGGGGAGTTAGCCATGAAGCTGTGCTCTGGGGACAGCTTTTTCAGGTCAGCCACAGCTGTAACTTGAAGCCTCTGTATGGATTGTCATGGAGTCAGACCTACTCTGTGTGCCTGTTGTTTGGGTCCAGCACATATTAGTGCTGAGTCAACTTTCAGGGAAAAAAAAGGAAGGAAGGAATTGAGAATAAGAGATCACAAGTGCTGGATCACATTCTGCCAAATTCTATTTTAAAGATGGAATAAAAGTATAAAAAATAAATAAGCTGAGCGAGATGGTGGCACTCACCTGTAATCCCAGCACCCAGGAGGCACAAGCTCAAGGCCAGCTTGGGCGAACAGCGAGTTCAAGGACAACCTGGACTACATAACGAGACCCTGGCTCAAAACCACAAAACACACCACAGCACACAACACAAAAAAAGCAGAACACTTCCCAGTTCCCAAGGAGCTGGGAGTTTACTGGGAGATACACACAAGTGGCCACTCAGTGCTAGAAGTGACCACACTGTGTGGCGCTGTGTCACACACTGCTGAAGTGCTTCACGTGTGTGAGCTGAATCCTCACACCCACTGATGAGCTGAGTGCTATTGTTGTCCCCATTTAAAGAACACTAAACTGAGGCAGAGGTAAACCTGGAACTGGACCACAAGGCTCGTGCTCTGCATCAGGAAGCCTCCTGAAATGACAGTGCAGGTGATGGGAGCTACAGGGAGAGAAGGAGGGAGGGGAGAGAGGGTCACGTGGCATTTGAACATGTCTAGAAGCGTAATAATAGCTTGCATTGAGTTAGCCAGGCATTGTAGCAAGCACTTACACAAAATAATTCTGTGTAGTGGATCCCTCCTGATGTTTCTGTCACTAGCTCTGTTATCCTCAGCCCCGTGGAGAAAAAAGCACGCTGAAACACAGAGGTTCAGTACATTCTAGTCAACCGAGTGTGTAAGCGTTGGAGCCTGGGTTTTCACCACAGCAGCCTGGTCCAGAGCCAGCCCACTCAGCCCTCAGCGCAGGAGCTCCAGGGATGGACCAGTGGCAGGTGGTGATGGGAGAAATGGGGCCCGAAGACAAAGCGAGATGTGAGCCCCAGGTAGGAAGTGGAAATGCAGTAGATTTGAGGTAGGCTCTGGAAGTTTTGTGTGGGTGCACATAATCACTGGAAAACTGGAGGAACACAGAGGAAAATTTTACTTCCTCTTGGCAATCAGGATAATTTTCCCTCCCATGGGAGGATGTGCCCCTTATGTGTTCTTGGATAAATCTAGGGAGTGGTCATGTGTCTGGTTGGTGCGTTCCTGCCTCCCCTGTCCACATTCCAGGCACACATCTCAAATTCCACACCACTTTGATATTACAAGGGCCAACCAATTCTGCCTGAGAGTAGAACCGATCAGGACACTCAAGACTGAGGCAGACACCGTGGTCACTTCTGCATAAGCCTGTAGTAAAATAAACCACAGCAGGATGGTTAATTTGACTCAAGGATGCTGGGGACCATTGACAATCTTAGTTACTTTTCTTGTTGTTGAGGCAAAAAAATGCCCAACACCCAAAGTTAAAGGGGGAAAAGTTTATTGAGCTCACAGTTTGTAGAGGTTTCAGTTCATAATTGGCTGGCTCCAAGGCAGGGTGGCACATGGCAGAGGGGCAGAGTTCATGGCAGCAGAAGACAGCAAAAGCAACAAGAGAGAGCAAGACAAGACTGTTTCTGTCCCTTATATTGTATCCAGCCTACCAGGATTATGCTGGTGCCAGTCCAATCAGTGAACTGATCCAGCAATCATCCACTCTTAATCCCAGCACCCTTAATCCCAGCATTGTGCTGTGAATCAGTCACACACTCCAGATTCAGCCACTTCTGAAAAAACCCTATGATTGCCTGAGACAAGAACCTAGGACAATGCCACCTCTAAACCCCATCTCAATCTTCTCATTTTAAGAGCTTGTGAAGGATATACTGAGAAGTATTGGGGCTGAAGTTTTCTCTGGTCACAGTACCTACAGGTCCACCCTGATACAGACTGGGTCTGCCTCTTCCTCTCAGTCCTCCTCCCTCTAAGGCAGGGACCTCATTCTAGGAAGTAGAGCTCAGACTGTCATGGGGGGAAGAGCTTGGGTGGTACTGTCTGGTAGGGGAAGGAGAACAGATTGAATATGTCCCAGGTGTCTCTCCTAAAATTGAACCCCATAGGCAGGTAAGTATGCTGAAATGATTTGCTTAAATTATAAGAGATCTTTACACTCTCTTTTTTCTTCACTTGGAAGACTTTCTTGAAAGGATGTGATTTTTGCCATGTTTCCAATACCACTTTGTCCATAGATCAGTCGCTCAGATAAGGAGGAAAATAAGATTGGTTCATTGACGTTCATACTGGACATCAAGAGAGAAAGGTGGAATGATCTCCTCTATTTTTTTTGGAATAATTAAATTAGACAAGCAATTTTCTCTGAAGTGCTGACAATCAGGAACTAGGGATTTCCAAGAAAGTTTCATTTAGAGGTTTGGATTAGGGCTAGGTAAGATTAGCTGCAGCAGGAAATGAGAAACTACATATAGCAACCAAAAGACATGCTCAGGAAAAGCCTCCTGGCTGCTTATTCCCAGCAGGCTCAGAACTGCAGCACTGCCTGGTTCCAGGGTATTCCAGCAGCATTGGAGTCAGGCCAGTGGGGCTCCAGCGGGCATCTGCGAATGGCTGCAGGGATTATTAAAGCATCATTCCCTGCTTACCTCTCCCACATTGTATTCTAGGAGCGCTGAGAAGTAAAACACCAAGTGCTTAAGCCAGAGCGCTCATCTCCAGCTCTGTCTCCCATTGGAGGAGAGAATAGAAGCATAAGATCATAGTATTTCTGTATTTCAAGGCAGCAAATGAAGACAAGAGAGGCGACTTCTCCCTCCCAAGGCCACACAGTGATCTCCAAGGCCATGTAGTAGTTGGCAAGGCTATCGTGTAGCTCACTGCAACTGTTTCCCATGACCCAGACATCTTGAGACACCCAGAAATCACAGCGCTGAGGACCACCGAGGACTGTGTCCTCCACAGGACAGTGGAGCACAATGGTCCTTTCAATGAGCCAGTTTCAGGAGAGAGGTCACTAAACTGAGCACCATCTTAGTTTTTGAGTGGGGCCTTACCTAGTTGAACCAGGGATGAGGGGTTTTCAGCCATAGTAAGCAAATTTACATTAATTCTCCTTGTTGCCAAAGCCTGTCACAGTTTTCTACAATACGGGGTTGGTTACTACTCGGTAGAGCAGCCCACCCATCCAATCTGGGTCCTTATGTTCTACATGTATAATATAGGAAACTAAATGCAGGAAAATATGAAGAAATCCATTTCCATAGCAGTATGATTATTTAGGTCATAGAAATGGCACTTTCTTGTTTGTTTAAGACCAGAGGCTCTCAAAAAGTGGTCCTGGGACCAGTAGACTCACAGTATCTGGGAGTTTGTTAAAAATTCTTTGGCTCCATCCAGACCTACAGAATCAGAAACTCTGAGAGGGCTGCCCAGGGGGTTGTGTTACTCTGCTTTCCTGTTGCTAGGCACAGTGCCCGACACCCACCACTCAGAGGAGGAGAGGGTTAAACTGGCTCACTTTCTAAGGGGATTCAGTCTATGGCAGTGACGGCGAACCCTTCAGAGACTAAGTGCCCTAACTGCGACTCCAAACCCACTTATTTATCCCAAAGGGCCCACACTGTAATGAAACCTGAACACTGAGGTTTTAGTTTAGAGAAAACCCCATGCATTCACAAGTTTTGTTTTAAAAGAAAAGAAAACCCACATGTGCCATAGGTTTGCCACCACTGGTCTGTCATTCAGGTGCAAGGTAGAAAATCATGGCAGGAGGACATGGTGAAGCAAAGCTGCTTAGTTCATGGCAGCCAGGATGCAAGGCAGGCACAGCACAGAGAGGAAGAAGCAGGAATCGACACATAGCAGCACCCCCCAAGTGCTGTGTTTCATGCTCTCCAGATAGACCCAGAAGTGTGCTCCACCAATCCCCTGGGCAGGTCCCAAAGCCAGTCACATTGACAGGCCACCCTATCCACCTTGGGGGTGCAGGTGCCCAGGCTCCAGGAGATTCTGCTGCACATGGATCTATAAGAACTGCTGTCTTGGGGGCTGGGGATATAGCTCAGTGGAATAAGCGCTTGCCTAGCAAGCACAGGGTCCTGAGTTCGATCCCCAGTACCGCAAAAAAAAAAAAAAAAAAAAGAACTACTGTCTTGGACCCAAGTAAAGATGGAACAGCTGGGGCTGTAATAACTAGACTGGGGCTTCAAGGCGTTTCCCATACAGGATCTCTTTCATAGACATTGACAGCAAGGCATGTGAATGTCTGGTGTTAGTTTTAAAATATTGCTCCATTTGGCATTATACTCATGTAATAGGCTAAAGCGGTGGCAGTGAGCCTATGGCATGCACGTTGCTTTTCTTTTGAGACAGAAGACATTAATATATGAGTTGTTTTTTCCAGGTTTCATTGCTGTGTTGGCAGTCTGTGATATGTAAGTGGGCTTCAGGGTGCAGTTTAGGCACTAGTCTCTAAAAGGTTTGCTTGCCCTGGGCTAAGGCATCATATTCTCAAATACATTTTTCTTATCAGTGTGGGCATTTACTTTAGCCTAGACAACTTTAGACTCACAGAGTGACTTGCCCCCTAGTCCTTTGTATTTGTGATGTTCTTTGGAATAGAGGTAGGTTAAAACTCGCTCGATCTGTATTCCTCTTTGGCTTTGGTCTGGTACCAACTAGTTTACACTTTATACCCAAAGTAGAAAATACCAGTGTAGACTACTTTTGGAGTTTTTTTCTTTTCTTCCAGATGATACACTGAAGGATTCTGAGAAAAATAACATCCATTTCAGAGTACACATGGAAAACCAAGGTTTAAGAAGAATGTGAATATGCAATGTTTATATTTTGATAAGCTGAAAAAGATGTAAGAAAAAGTTCAGAGAATCTAGAAGAAGAAACCCTAAAGAATAATCTTCTAGCCAGGAGAAAAAAATTGTTAGTTATTGCCTATAAACAGAAGATTTGCATTTTAAAAAGTTTGTGCTTAATATAAGAAAAGGTTCTAGTTGAATTACTATAGTGGTTACTTGCTTCAGGGCAAGCAGAAAAGATCCTTGAGGTTTTAGGTCACATTCTTCAGTTTGGCAGGAGAGGGTCTTTTAAACTTCTGCTAATCATTTATCTATCTATGTATCTATTTTCATCTTTTTGAAACAGGGTCTTGCTATGCAGTTCAGGCTGGTCTCATGCTCACTTTGTACCCCAGGCTGGCCTCAAACTTACAATGATTCTCCTGCCTCAGCCTCTCCAGTGCTAGGATTACAGGAGTGCACCACCATGCCTGGCTATCCATTTCTATATTTTTATAACTTGTTTTCTACTTGATGTCTAATCTCACACAAGTGGCAGGAGAAAAACATTTTTGTGCCAAAAATGTGGATATTTGGGCACACATGGGTAAAATAAAGAAAGCTGGAGCTTCTTTGGAAATATTTGGCCAATAGCCTGAGAGAAATTAGTAGCTGGACTTAATCACCTAAAAGACATCTTACTACGGTTATCCTATGTTTGAGACTTGACTTGAATCAACTTCTGACATTTGTGTTGGCAGCAGAGCAGGACCCTGGAAATCCACCTGCCCAGAAAAGCCAGTGATTTGCTGTAACTGTAATGCTCATGTTGAAAGTTCAGCATTTGCCTGGCATCCAAGGGGAGGCCAAGTGGAGGGGATCTGCTCTAATGTATAAAGATGCTAAGACGCGTACATTTTGCCTCCAGAATGAGGTCTCTAATCCAGCATGTTCTTTGTACTGCGAACAGACCCTCAGAGCAGGCTCCATAAGAGGAGCACAATCAGAAAGACTGACTGCATAAAAGTATTTGAAATAAAATGGACCATATCTTGATGCTCGGAATGTGAGTAATGAAAGTACCCTTTTTCTAAATGGTCCATATTCTGGAGAAACACTGGGGCATAGTGATAAGCATTTGTTTAGAGGTTTTTACTGGAGTTTAGTCACTGGAGAAATGGAGGATGGTATTTGACCTTCCACTGAAAGATCCTTCCTCTGCTTTGGCATAGGCACAGAATGAGGCAGTCAGAACTGGATTCTGCAGACAGAGCTGCCTGGGCCCAGATTCCAGCCCTAGTGCTTATTAGCTGAGTGCCCTGGATAAGGGATCTGTATGCCTTAGCTTCTTCATCCCTGCGATGGGGATAACAGCAGAGTTGAACTCATTAAGGTTGGGCAACCTGGGTGTGAATGCTTAGAACTGTGCTTGTTACATAGCAACACGTTTAGCTCTTATTACCAGTGTCATTTTAATTTTCATCTGTGACATGAGGAAGAGGAAAGGGGGACAATAGGAAATAAGCCAAGGAAATAAGACAGGGAAGAGTTGAAGGTACACATCTTCCTCCTCTTTGTCTTCTTCCTCTCCTTCTTCCCTCTTCTGTCTCCTTCCGTCCGTCTTCCCTTCCCACGCTATTTCCTTGGCACATGGCAAGAGGGGTGGCTATAGAGCGGAGGGACGACTGCAGGGAAGTTGCCTTACCTTCCAGATCCGTGTTCTAGGACTGCTGTAACAAAAATACCACAGCCTGGGGGCATCAGGCAGCAGGAACTTCTGTCTCATAGCTCTGAGGTTAGAAGCCTGGACCAGGGTCAGCTGTGTTGGTTCCCTCTGAAGGTCACCGAGGAGAATCTGATCCACGTTTCTCACCAGCGTCCAGTGGTTTGCTGGCAATATTCAGAGTGCCTTGGCTTGTAGAAGGATCAGCTGATGTTTGCCCTTGGATTTACCGAGTGTTCTCCCTGTGTGGGTTATCTCCGGCAGAGGTTCCCCTTTTTAAGTCTATTAAGGATTAGGGCCCAGCCAGCTCCGATGCAACTCCACTAGCCCTGCTTCCAGAGAAGGTCAGGTTCTGAGGGAGGAGCATGGTTTGGACTTCAACGTGCTGATTTTTAGAGGCAACACAATTCAATCCACAGCAGCAGGGGATGTTGTTGTGCTCTGCAGTTCTCCAAGAATGGCATCAAGTATGCATGGTGTTTCTTGCATTTCTCTAACTGGAAAACACATTTGCTCCACTGTGGAGGACCGGGAAGGCCTTGTGCTAAGTCTGTGTCCTTCTGGAGAATGCTGATGTGGGCATTACTTCCTACTGCAGGGATAGAGAAGCGTACTGACGGTACCCAGGCACAGGAAGTCCTTCCTTCATCTCAGAGCAGAGCTTACCTCAAACCTCCCCTGTGACCATGCTGCTGTTCTTGGTTAGCTTGCTGGAAGGGTGGGTGAAGTTAAGCTCCCGACCTCCCCATGCCCTGTCAGTTCCTGGGAGGGTGGGAAGACCTGGGGGTGGTGGCTCCTAGGGCTCAGAGGCAGCTGGTGTGGGTGACAGGGAGGCTGGGCCCGCTTTACATTGTAGCAGCTGTGATCCAATGCAGACTAGACAGGGGAGCCCACAAGGGGGAAAGTGACTTACTCATAAAACTGTAATAAGTAGGTTAAGAGAAAAACCTGCCTCAGCATCCCTTTGTGTTGCTGTCAGCAGGTGCATCTCCTGAAGCAAGCTGACATTCTTGTCAACAGGGCTGTTAACTGCACAGTGCATGAGATAATTACCCAATAAAGTTAATACTAGCCAAATTGCACAGAACTTGAATTAAAAATATATCTGTTTGCAGGTTTGAAACGTGAATCGTGTGTCTTACCCACTGAACGTGTGGTTCGCCGGCCCGCCTGAGAGAGAAGGAGGCTGCTGTTTGTATTCCGGAGAGGAACCCACTCAGAAGGAGCAGCCGCAAGGATGCCTTCTCCTCTTCCTCGAGGCAGCAGGAGAATGAGATTTCTGCTTTTTCCTTTATCTCTCATGATGTTTCCAGTCACTTCCTAGGGCAGCTGCGCAGTCTAGCACAGCCTGCCTTTCCCCACAGAGGCGTTTAGGAGGCGTCGGCGTGAAGACAGCGCTGCTGTGCAGGCTCTGTGTCCTCCTAGGGTTGCTGTAAGGCGCAGTCTGAGTTTGCCATCGGAGTAGGCTGTAGAGGCCACACGGCTACCTGACAGCTCACACATAGGTCGTCTGAGCAGAAAAGGGGCAGGGCCTGGCGTCAAAAGATTTGGGTCCCAGCAATCACTGAGCCATTAACTAATGGAGTGATTTTGGGTGACTCAGTTTTTTTCTTAGAGCCTCATTTTTCTCTTCTGTCAAATGTAGGTAACAAAATTTGCCCCATTCCTATGGGTTGCGAGATAAGAATAACGGATGAGTGAAAGCTGTGATTATCCATAGTTATTCTTATGTTTAAATAAACCCACGACTGGCCAGAGGGAATAATGAAAAAACCAAGACAACCCCCCGCCTCATAAATACTGAAAATAAAACGAAGGGCACAGAGTCTCTTGTTTTCTACAGAGAGAGCAGAAGGGGAAACCGATAACCCTGGGTGAGGGTTAGAGGTGAGGAGTGGCCTGAGCAGTGTTACGTAGTAACTACAAAACAGCCAAAATAGCAGTGTTCCCTGGGCTAAGAAAACATGTTTTCTTTTAAAAAACATCTAGTGATGTTTCATTATTTTTAAAACCCATAGAATTAAGAAATATGATATAGTCTCAGCTGAGACAAACAGTATCTCAGCGCTGTTTAGTGAGAAGAGCACCTGGCCCTGTGCAGATGTGGCTGCTTCTGATGTGAACAAAACACAAGAAAAATCACCACTGCCCTTTAGTTGCTTTGCTTGGAAAATGGAGATGAGGATTCCTGTCCTGTCCAACTCATATGGGAGAATGAAAGGAAATAGCTCTCTGAAAAAGCGAAAATGCCATATACTTGTGAGGTACATGCTCTTAATTATTTGGTGAGTTTTCTGCTTTTATTCTAGCTCAATTCCAAGCCCAAGGATTGAGGGTCTCTGGGTAGAGCACGGTACGCGGACCAGGGTGTCATCCCCGCTGTGTGACTGGGTGAAGGGAGAGGAGGAAGAGGTGGCTTCCAGCTGAGAGGGGTTGGGAGGGGTTTTTACAGAGGGGATGAGTGAGCAGCCCCCTGAAAAGTCTGACAAATAAAATGTTGGAAAAAATACCAAACAAATATTTCTTCATTCCATACATATTTGTTGAACTCCAGCCCTGAGCCAAGCAGTGTTCTAAGGCTTTGGGCATTCACTCAAGAAGAGGGAGATCTCTGTGCTTCTGGAGCTTCCGTGCTAGTGGGCTGAGGCTGGTGAGGGCGGCCAGAGAGGCGGGTTGTATGGGTGAAGAGAGTCTTGTGGGGTCACAGCAGTGTTAACAAAGGCACACACAGGCGCTCATGTGCAGCCATGGAAAGCGGGCTTTGTCTCTGGTTTTATTTTAGCTTACATGGAAGAGGCTGCCTGAAATCTGTGCTCAGGGGGTTCTGAGACTTCCCTCTGACTTAAGGGAAGACTGCTGAGATCAATGAGTGATGTCTGAAGTGGATATGCGGAGGAGGAATCAGAGCATGTGTGCTAGATCTTTGCCATTCCAAAAGAGGTCTCCATCCATCTGAGATTCCTGTGGCATCCTGGTTTATTCCCTTCCAGGCTTTTGAGAACGTTATAAACTCAGGAAGCAAGTATTTATTAAGTCTCGAATTTATGTGCACATACCAATTATTTGGATATTTTAAGTGCTACAATTTTTGGTCTTTTTTTTTATCTTCTCTAGATTGAGAGCACAACTAGGCACGTCATCAAGCTGAGTTTTACAGAGCTTGTTTCTGCCTGTTCGTGGCTTTACTTCTTTCCATCCCTGGACTTCAAGTTCAACATTGGCATCAGCCTCAGACTCTCAGAACTTTTAGCTGCTTATCTGCTGTTCATGTCTTCCGTTAGGAGTCACCCAGTCACGCTCACAGCAGTGTAGAGAGATCCGATTTACCCTTCCCTGCAGGTGAACTCTGCCGCTCTCCTGCTAACCTATCACGTTGCTTCATCTCTTCTACAGTGTGCTGTAGAATGTCTGATACCTGGCTGCCCTCTGCTTCGTAGCTGGGCCTCAGAGCTAGGTAAATGTTTGAGTGAAACGATTTTACTTAGTCCTTGACATGTCACATGAATAAATTAAAAAAAATCTTTCCTGTACTGAGACTTATTGCTTTCAAGTCATTGCCTTGGCACAAAATTCAACTTTGTATGTAACAAATAAAATGTTACTTTTTTCTATTAGATAGTAGATTGGAACCATACAAAATTGGTATTTTTTTAAAGATAAAATATGTTGACTTTTGGCAGTTTCCCATGGTTCAACCTAGTATTGTGCACCTTCTTTGACAGTCCTAATCTTGAGGACTTGGGCTCTAGTAAGAACAATGTCTTATTCTTAGAAAGGCAAAAAAAAAAAAAAAAAAAAAGAACAATATTTGTTTAAATATGTCTTTCTGTCTTCAAAGATTGCTCTTTCTGGTTCCTCCTTAACAAGAAGATAGCTGCTCACAGACCTCTCTTCCCAAACCTGAAGAGCATTCTTGGATACCCTTCAGCGTGGCTTTTGTAGATAACAGAAAATCACAGCGCAGCTTCTCTCCTGCTGCACCCATTGTTGGATGCAAAGAGTAAGGGTTTAATGAGAAGCTCCCGGGATGTTTGAAATGTTATCCACATCTCTATTTCTTTCCCAAATGACAGACAGCAATCTGGTTTCCGGATTAACTACTGAATAGCAACTGTACTTATAGTGGTAGAACTTTGCAGGAAGATTAGGCTGGTGCAGTCAAACTCATTGCTTTGTGCCAGAGGTTTTGCTCAGTGGACCTATTGCTCACTATCTCAAAACTGTCACTCATTAAACCAAAACAACCAGTTGACTAACTAGCAAGGATTCTGCTGCAGGGAAGAGGAGTAGGTGTAGATGGCAAAGGGACACTAAACACCCTTAGGTGTTCCCTGAACTGCCATCTCATAATGCTTAGTCACACAGTACCACTAGCTGTGTGGGAAAAGAAGACTCAGCCCACTTCCATTGATTTTGCTAATAAAAATAGAGACACGGAGAGTGGTTTTCATTCCCCAGAGATTGGAGTGGGAAGCCAGTTCACAAAAGGCCAGTGAGATGTTGCTCTCTGGTGTCAACTTTTTCTTAGGAAAGTATTCCTAGCAACTTCTCAGATGCCTTCAGCAAGTGACCAGATCACTACAGCAGTACTGAAAATGAGGATCACAGTTGGATAGCTGAGATATTTTCAGGAAGAGAAAAGACAGAAGAGTTCTTGCTGTTTTTTTTTTTTTTTCACCAGAAGAATCACAAGGGTGTTTGGCTGTCTGCTTTAGTCTTTCACAAGAAGCTTCCTTGAAGGCTGAAGGAGAAGGAGTCAGTAGCCCCTTTTGCTTTGCTGAAAGAGTCATTATCTTAGAGATTTAGGGATTAGAAAATGGGGTGCCATGCTGTGGGGAGAAAGCACAGACAGAACCTCTGAGTACTTGCTTTTAGATACAGACAAAATAACATGACTTTCCTTTGTTCTGTCACTTCTTTAAAGGTCATGTCACATGAAGATCATGTACACAAAAATTATCTTACAGGTGGGAAAAAGAAAAAGAAATCAGGTCTGATGGTCTGATTATTAAGACAGGCAGTTGGAAGCCATTGAGAATCTTTCTATTTTTAAGCCAATCCATGGATTTGGTGGTTCTACTTAATTTCTGTGTCTTTTTCAACAAAATTGCTCCCATCTCATGAGGAAGTTGCAAGGTCAGTTTAATTAGGGTTTGTATTTTGAAAGGTCCAACAGGAAGTACAAAAACATGAAGTAGTATAACAAAGTAAGATGAGAGCACTTTATTAAAAAGATGAAAAATATACAGAGTACTTAAAATTCATTTTGGAGGAGTCACAATGCAAATTCTACCAGGGACCACCTGAATGCCAGCCAAAGAGAATCAGATCAGTTTCCTTGGATCTCATCCTATTAGAGATGGGGCGATTCTGTTAATCCAGTTGGTCTGGGTATTACTGGTATTTTCAGACATTCTCTCTCTGTCCCTTCTAAGATGAAAGCAATTTGCTGAAAGTACTGCTGGGTTTTTGCTCACCCCACATTCGTCCAAACTATGTCTGTGAAAGCTTACTCCCTGATTGCAGGGCCAAGTAACCTGTTTCAACTCCATCTCACCCCAGCAGTTCCAGTCCTGACAGTTTCTGTTTGACCTCTGCGTGTCTCCTGGCTGAGGGTTCTAAACTAGAAGCTTGCAGAGTCTGTAGTTGATGGTTATCTTGACAAATATCATCTTCATCTCATTCCACCTGATCAGAACTTTAACCTTTATTGTCAGTTTGTGCTTACAGCCTCACTTGAAATTTGTAGATGCTCAAGTGATTCCTTTTAGCTTTCTGAAAAGAAAATCAATGTTTCTCAAGATCAAGACAGACAATTACAAGGCTTTTTATGATTATAAGCTCTGTAAAATGCAACTAATAATGAAAATAAAGTGGATAAAGTTAGTGTGCCAATCAAGGCCGAGCTATTCTGGATTTAGTGCTAATCAGAGATACTGAATAAATACCCTCAAACTGGGTTTTCTTTCCAGAAATATCATTTAATGTTTTTTGAATATGACTTCTGAGACCTATGATATACTTCTTTGAACTTACATTTTGAATTTTTCCATGGATTGGAAGAGGAAGACAGGAGAAAAAATAAGGAAAAAAGGAAATAGGAGGGAGAGAGTGATGGGAATGGGAGGTAGGGGAGAGATGCAAGCTCAAAGCAATGGTTGCTTTTCTTTGCCTCCTCTGATGAGAAACTTCTGTTATTCATCCAGGGGGCCCAGAATTGGAAGGTCACACAGAAGGCTAGAAATATGGCAGTGGTTTTCAAACTGTGTGCCAAGGAACCCCAGATACTATTTTTTTCAGGAGTGACCTAACAGTGGCAAAGGAAAAATCAAAATGAAATTCTAGTAAGAGAGCCAATTATAGTTTTGCAGATGAAATTTAACCCACTTAGTATTTTAGGATTAAAGTTAAGATCATTACAAGCTGTACAAGGTAGAGAAAGTCATCACAGACTGGAGAGAATTCCATAGTGGTTGGGCTTCCTGAGAGGTTCTAAGGGCCTCAGCCAAGAGGGAGCTCCTCACACTGGCCTTGGACTAAGTCCTGGTCCTGTGGGAGTCACACTCAAATAAGGGAAAAGTACAAAAATGAGAAAAGAAGAAAAAAATGGAAACAAAGCTTTTGCAAATGGGGAAGGAAGGAGGGGTTGAAGGCAGGATAAGGACACGGAGAAAGAAAAGAATCAAGTTTTACCATGTACAGGTACAAATTCTCCACGATAAATGTGATCATTATGTGTGCCAAGTAAATATGGTTCAGATTTTAAATACCCCACTCTTCGTTCCTCAGATTACCTTCACCACGTCTCTTAGCTTTCGTTTGTTCTCTAGAAAGCCAAGATAGCAACAAAGCTCAGCCTTACTATCCAGAGAAATTATTTTAGGGTCATTCTAGAGAGTCACTGTGGATTTTTGTGCCAACTCAAGAATAAAGAATTTTGTTATACAATGATGATGCAGCAGGAAAGCTGTTGAAGCCAGCCATAGGACAGGTTTAGAAAATGATGAAAGCTGACTACAAAATAAGGAAGAACAGGCTGGAGTTAAAAAGCTATCTCTAGTAATGGTCAGAAGAGCAGTGGTTGGTTGGGTTTGATGTTGACTATCAAGCAGCTGCCAGAACTTGTCCAGAAGGACAGGACTGGTGCACACGATCTGCAAACTGGATTTCCTTAATTGTGCCGAAGAGTAATCAGCAACGGCATGTAGATGGGAGGCGGGGGCTGGGAATGCCTGCTGAGAGCCTCACTGGGGGAGAACTACAGTGACTGAGCTTTCTATCACAGGGCTCGGCCCTGCTGTCACAAGGTCATTACAGGAGAAATAGCAGAGCAGTTCACAAAAAATTTAGAATTGATGCTTTGCACCTTTGGCATTGCAGTTTGTATGGATAGTAGCTCAGTAACTACCAGTTAAAATGATGCAGAAAATGCCTTTGTGATTTCTCTTGCGAAATGACTTTCTTTGAAGAAGGGAGGTTAAAAGGAAAACATAACCACTTCCAAAAGTAATGAGAAGCAACAAGAATGAGTCCTTCAAGCCAATGCTGTCCCTATCTGGTAAGGTAATTTCCAAGGAATATTATAATTGGAAGTTCACCTACCTATCTCTTTACATATCAGCAAGACTTCATTGCAGTCTTTGGCCAAATGTCAAAACCAGTAGTGTCCTGCATGCTGGTCTTTACTCTCTGGAAAGTCACTGAATTTCTATTTCAGACATCTTTTATCAACCTCTTAATAATCTGCAAGGATCATAATCTTTCCAATTACGCTGTGGGGAAAGTAGAGGAAAATTTTCCTTGTAGCCAGGGCAGTGTTCCCCCTGCCCATTGCCATTTGTTTAGATTTAACAGAATTTAAGTGCTCAATAGAATTTCCTCCAACCATTTCATCAAAATCAAATGAAAAGAAAAGAAAACAAGGAGAAAGTGTCATCTTCTGTTTGCTTTCCTTAGAACTCATTATAGGAGATGACTTTGAGGTATCAGATCCGGCATCCTATGGGATTTAGCTCCATTTACATTTTGGTTTTTTTCCCACTTTCACTTCAATATTAATTCCTCTCAGAACATGAAGAGGGGATCTGAACTTTGGCATGAGGTCTAGTGAAATGTATGCCCTTGAATAAGTCACCCAACTATTGTGAACATCAATTTTTTTTTGTCTGCAGATGGGGACAGCCATAAGAATGAGGCTGTGGAAGGAAGAAATGAGCTGGAGGACATAAAAATACATTGTAAATTATAAAGCGCTCAACAGAATAAATGTTAAGTACTAAGAGAAAGTGATGAGATAGTGAATTTGAGACAGGGTTATAAAACTTGAATTGTTTAACAGTTGTCAAATCATCGATACTACATAAAACCCATTTTCCACAATTACAAATGTGGATTATTCAGCTACTAAAGAGCTTCACAGGGCTTTTGTAATTGAAACGGTAGCCAGTTGAACCAGAGTGGACACATAGACCCGGCTTCGCCAGTCAGATTCTCTCTTCTGGGAATCTGGGGTTGGCACAGAAGGATTGCTTGTCTCTTCTGGGTGAGTGTGTGTCTGTGAGAAGAGAATCCAAAATGCATTGCACAAAAGATGGGTGGCAAGAGCAGTATTGCTTCTGAGAAGGATGGAGTAGGTTAAAGAGAAATAGGTACACACTCCTGGAGTGAGAGAGAAAGAGCGTTCCTCGGTTTCTTTACTATTCGATTGCTAGGCAACATTCCCCTCTATCCTTACTGTAAGTTTCTCTGGACTAGTCAATGTTCAGCTGCAGATAAGAGAATCTACTCTGGCTACTTTAAGCAGAAAGGAATTTAATGAGGGAATTAGGTACTCATAAAAGTTTTGGTAGGGAGGGGAGAAGGCTTAGGCCTAAGCTTTTAGGGCAACTCCGCAAACCACCAAACAACTCCACAGATGCGGTCCAGTGAGGGAGTTGGTCATCATTTCTAGGAAGTGGGGACAGCATGAAGCTGCTCACTCAGCTACTAGCTTTAGAGTCACATTGCTTTTGTCAGGACCCACACCATGAGGGACTTGATTGCTGCGAAGAACCAGCCACTGAGATATCCAGTCCCACACACCCTCACCAACTGGGGGGCATGGCTGCCACCTCTTGTGCCACTTTGCTGGGTGGAAGTTAAGTGGGTGCAGACTGCAGGGCAAGGAGTCTGAGGAATGTGCTTTCTAGAGTTGCAGCCTGCAGATGCAGTGAGCCATCTAGGTAGATATAGTGGAATCCAGTGAGCTAATTTGCATCTTTCTTTCACATCTATCTTCTTTCTTCTTAAACCAAGTCCTGTCAATTTCTGTTGTAACTGCAGAGTGCTCCCTAGCACATCCACATCATGGTCAGACTTGGATATGCTGCACTGGAGCCATTAGGTTTCTTGGAATAAGGTGGTCACCTCAGAGACGAACAGAAAAATACAGACATGCCATGGATAAGGTTGGGGCATTGTGACCTTTCCAGTCCTCTTTCCACACTTTTTGGGCAACTACTATTGACAAGCCTAGAGCTTAAGGTAATGGGTACCGCTATCACCAAGAACACGAAAAGCAACACCTGTTGGTGAGAATGTGCAGAAAAAGAAACTTTCCTACATTGCCGATGGGATGTAAACTACTGCAGCCATTATGGCATCAGCAGGGAGATTCCTTACAAAACTAACAATAGAAATTTCACCTGACCCAGCATGATGGCTTATATCTAGATGTTCCTCCAAAGCCTCATGCACTCACAGGGGGTGCCTGGAAGGGTACACATATATCCCTCATCCTCCCTTGGTTCTTCCCCGACTCCTGGCTGCCTTCCATGCCTTGTTAGTCCTCTGCCCGGCCCCTCTGCTATGCTGCCCCGCCTGGAGCCCGCTGACTATGCACTGAAACCTATAGAAACTGGGAGTCAAAATAAAGCTTGCCTTCTTTGACTTGTGGGTATTGGTTATTTTGTCCCAGCAATGAAAAAGTAACTAAGACAACTAGCCATACCTTCTCTTGAAAGAATTAAAGGCATCATTTTACAATGATACATAAACAACTTTGTTGGTAGCTGCTCAACTCATGGTAACGAAGCTCTGGAAACAGCCTACATGCCTATTAACAGATGAATAAAGAAAATACAATATATATATATAGTATTATATATAATATATATAGTATACCATATATAGCTTAGTATATATATCTATACTATATATGTTTATACTACTAGTGGTGTATATTTATACTACTAGTTTCTCTTAGTTCATTGAAAAGAGGTTTTGTGCTAATATCTGTTTTTTCCCTCTCTGTAAGAGAGAAAACTTTCTGAGGATGTCTTACACTCTGTTTTAAAGATAATTATATACAATGTATTACCTATTCTTATTCTCTTATTTTGTTATGAAATTTTGTTTAGTTTTTCATAAAATAAAAAAAGAAAAAAGTCAGACATAGAAAGTCAGATATCACAAAATTTCTCTTACATGAGAAACCTAAACCTTACATAAATAGAGGAGTAAGAGAGAGGCGATATCATAGGATACACAAAGACAGACAGGGGCACATGCCTGCAAACCCAACACACAAGTCTGAGCCTTGCCTGGGCAACTTAGTGAATTAGGAGACCTTGTCTAAAAATACAAAATTTAAAAAGAGCTGAGGATACAGTTCATTGTGAAGGCCCTAGGTTCAATTCCCAATACCACAAAACATAACACAACAAAACAAAGCCACCCAACCCCCAAGACCCCAGCAGACCTGCTGGAGGAGGGAAAGAGAACCGCAGAGACCAGGGCAGAGAGAGTAGGGAGAGGAGAGTTGCAGTGGTGGTACAGAGATTGAAAGAGACCAAACCATGCACATGTACCCCCCCCCATGAATGTAACTCTGATCGGTTGCAGACACGCACTAATAAAGTAGTAAAAAACATAATGAGTATTTCTTATATAATGTGAGATAACTGTGGGAGACTTAACCAAGAGACTGGTCGTTTTTGGTATGATCACCATCATGAATCGCAGTCTTGGAAACACTTGGTCTTCAGCACGTCGCAGGATGCTTGGCCTCCTCTTTCTGTCCACTTGCATCTTTAGCTCAGACCTCTCCCCACTCTGAAGCCTCAGTCCCTTCTTTTCTTCTTCTGAGATCACAGGTCCTGGCAGCACCTAGCTGATTCCATCGATGTGCAGCCAGGCCCGGTGTGCTTGGAAATAGCATAGACATATGAGACACTTGTTTTGCCACTTACTGGTACATCAAGTAAGGTAAGATATGGAACCTTTCTAAACTTCAGGTCTTCTTTAAAACAGAATAATAATGTGAGAATTACGTGAGATAATGACTAGAGAAGCCTTTGTAACGATGCCTGGCAAGAGAGGTCACGGTGATTGAATGTGAACTTCCTTAGGGTTGAGTTTCCAAAGCTCTGGGCTCAAATACATTTCTGAAGACATATTTTTGGGTAAATGCATCTTTACCAGGTTGCTCTTAGGTTGAATCTGTGTTTCAGTTCTACACCATCCTCTTGTCCTTGCCAGGATCCATATCCAATTTTCCCCTTCTCTTTCCACCTTATTTACTTTCTTCTGTATTCAGTCCTACAGTTAGATAACTGCTACGCAGGGGCAGATTTTGCAGCTCCTGCCTGTACAGCCATCTAAATTGTGAGACTCCCCATGCATTTACCACCCTTTCAATGATCATGTTCTAATCGATGTGCTACCTCCTGACACTGGTGCCGCTGGTCTCTGGACGCCAGGCCCCTGCCTTTCTCTTGTCAGCTGTGGCTGGATCCTTACTTTTCCTCTTTGTTACCCTCCTCATGCCTCATTCATCTTTCCCTTCGCTCCTGTGGCAGGTCCAGATTGTAAGAGGCACTGTTTTCAGATATGAAGCAGGGTCCTTGAGGTCTTTGTTGCCAAAGTATACCACACTGGCTTCCCTGGGCACTTGTAGACACACAGAAGACCCCAAGGGGATTCACAGGCCCATGAACACTTGAGAAGCACCAGGATGCAAACAGGGAAATGTGGCTAGGTTAGAAAATACTTCAGGGGTTGTCTGACAAAATTTATTAACCTTCCTCTTGCGATGTTCTTAAAGTAAATGCCTGCTTCCTCATATAGCTTGCTGGCACTCTTATCAAAAGGACTTCATTGTGACATTCATGGGCTTTTTATTCAGTGTCCAAGCTTATGTCATGGTGAAATGAAATAAACACTCTGGAAGGCTATGTGTCTTAAGAAATTCACCCTAAGACTATTCTACTTACTTCTGAACTACACCAAATGAAGGGATTCTGCATTTATGAACTGCAGGGTAAAGAGGAAGAACTCTTAAGTCCATGTTTATATCTATAGTGTTTCCCTTTTCCACCCCCAGGCTCCCAAACTTTCCTCCCCGCCTCTCTCTGCTGGAACCAGCACCTGACTGCAGAGCAGAGTGTGCTGGCCATGGGGGAAATGAACAAGCATGCTCATTTGAGAAGTGGGAGGTAGCTTGGGTAACATGACTGAGCCGACGGCCCTTCCTTCTAATGTTTTTATTCAAAACACATCTTTGTGATACGAGAATGCCATTCCTACTTTGTTTGATTTATTTAAATACATCCAAACCTGGTCCCCTCCCTTCTTTAAAGCTCATAGTGCTATGAGGATGTCTGTTATAAAATTCTTAACCCCGTAAGTCAGTCAGCATATTCTGATGAAGAAGCAGGCTGAGAGCGCCTGCTATGAGAAGGAGGTGTGGGCTGTGGGTGAAGACTGAGGTGGTCCCTGCAGTCTCTCTGCCCACACTGTTGCACTTTCTTTTATTTTGTCACTGGACACTGTGAAAGAGGCCCACGGCTCACCTATTTGCAGTTTGAAACACACAAATGGCCCCCAAATTTCTGACAGTGCATCGAGTGAAGACGATTCTTCCATTCTTCACACTGATATCAGTTTGACCGGACTCTATCCCAGCAGCACACCTGGGTCCCCTGTCATCTTGTGACTGTGATGGGCTCCATGATATGCACAAGGTAATCTGTTATTTTCCTTTTGATGGGACAGGGTTTGGGAGCGGGGGAAAGAAGAAAGGGCTTAAAGGCACTAAAAATAAATAAGAAGAATGGAAAGGGTCCTCTTGCGAGGACGAAAGGGGTGAGAGGTCAATAGCGAGGAAGATTGAAAGTGCCCTCATGCCACTTAATAAATCAAGAAGTGGACTGGCAGGTGGGTAGAAGGTAAATGCTTTTCTTCTTGAGCACAGCAGTGGCGGCTAAAATACAATAAGTCAAATTTCAGCCTTAGATGGGTTTTTTCCTAAGCTGTGGTGAATGCACAATGACTATCATTTACCTTTTAAAAAATACCACTAAGAAAATGTTTGTGATGTGGCCACAACCTTGGAGGATGCTATTATGAAGTTTTTGAAAGCAAATAGCGATGACCTGAAAGTATGTGCCCTTTGGAAAAGACTTTCCAATGTTTACGCGATACCAGACACACACATGCATCACTTCTACTCGGCAGGAAATTCCTCCCTACCTCAGTGGATACTTACGTTCAATGGTTAATTAAAAATGAATAAAAAGGTTCACAATGGGTGAGCCTAACCTAGGTTGACCATGTAGCAGCCAGTTTTAGCTGACTAAGAAACAGTAATGGAAAAAATGGTAAGTCAAAGTTTGGTTGATAGCAGTAGAAGCAATTATCAGTGTCAGTGTAAGATAGAGACTCCTTCTGAAAATGAAGTCCTTAGACTACTAGTATAACATCTGCTGGGGATGTTTTTGTTTTTAACTAGGAATTGAACCAGGGTCTTGCCCTGAGCTGTGTCCCCTCCCTTCATCAGCACTGTGTGTGTTTGCAGAGCACGATGTTCGCATGCATCCTGGGGAGTAGGTGTGCGTGTATAATACCGTGCTCCCGTTTTCAGCTCTCCTCCTCTGCCACCCACCTCCTTCCCTTGGGCTCTGAGTCCCCCTTTCCTGCTTTCATTCTTGCTGTTATTATTCCAAGCTCATGTTTATGTCATATAAGTTCTTTTTTGGTCTTTTTGAAGCAGGGTCTCGCTATGCAGTTCAGGCTGGCCTTGAGCTCACTTTGTAGCCCAGGCTGGTCTCAAACTCACAACGATCGCCCTGCCTCAGCCTCCTGAGTGCTGGGATTACAGGTGTGGGCCAACATGCCCAGCCATGTCATGTAATTTTATATTCATTGAGGTTATTAGATCCCTGTACAAAGCATGTTTTAATTCTACTTACCATCCCTGCCCCTCTCTTCCCTCACGCTTGGTCTCCTTTCCATTTGTGAGAGAGATATTTCTCCTTGTCTCTTTTTATCCATCCTGTATTATTTTCATCCCTTTTTATTTTGCTAAATTGCCCAGGCTGGCTTTGAACTTGCAATCCTCCTTCTCTAGCCTCCCAGAGTACTGGGATTACAGGCGTGTGCCACCAGATCCTGCTCCTGGGAATTTGTTATAAATGCAGATTCTCAGGCCCCACCTACCTTTCTGTATCACAAACTATAGGTGTGGGGCCCAGTGATCAGCGCATTAACAATAAGCTCTCCTGGCGATTCTGATGGTGGTGAGTTTGAGAACCACCACTACCAGTGATGTCTGAGGAGACTATGTGACAGAGGGGACAGTGCCAGGCATCTGGAGCCAGGCCTGAGTTCCCTCCCGCTTTGCCATCATTTGCTGCATGACTTTAGCAAGTCCTCAGCCTCCCTGGTCCCTAATTTTATCCCCTGAAAAATGAGGTTCCTCTCCTATTATAACATCTGCTGTGGAGCAAGTGAGGAGACGTAGATCTGTGCTGAGAACACATATGTGTTTTTCCTCTTCCCTTTCTCGAAGCTGTGTTCCTGCCGAAAGATCTAGGATGCAAGTCATCGCCGTCGGCGGGAAAGTAAGGGCACTTCCGCATCCTCATGGGCATTGCTCAGTGAAAATCAGAGAGCGCTTCTTCAGCCAGCTGTCTTCCGTTTGTGCCTGTGCTCTCCTGCACAGGGGCTCCTGGCCACGTCTCCAGCAATGAGAACTCAAGTGTACACTACACACCAGACTTTTAAGATAGTATGGAAAAAGTTTGATTTGTAATTCTTTCTATTATTTGTTGATATGAAGTTTGGGAAGGTAGCAGGTTAAGTATATCTCACCTTCTTGTGATGTAAACAACGTGGCAAAAAGGAAATGTAAAAGCACTATGTGTAAGTGGCTCCCACGGCCTTCCGATGGGGCAGCACCATTCCAGGCACCCTCGAAATCACTGTGTTATCTCAATGTCAGGTCTCAGGGCCAAGGGAAGTGGCTGCTGATAAAAACCATTAGCTTCCTCGGGACAGACTTTGCAGTCTCGTGGAACTGTTGCTCATTATCATCTTTGCAGCATTTTGTAGCTGCAAAGGATTCCACGGTCTTTTCATCAGTTCCTCTTCAGGACACAGTCTGTGAGGCAGGTCGCTGCCAAATTGGGAGGCTCATTAAAGGGATTTCACCATTCAAAGGCCGGTGGCTGCCTCTCCGCTCCCTCTCCAACACCACGGTAATGTTAGATCATAAAGGGATGAAAATATCTTCAGAAAGAGCTACAAACCAGAGGCTGGGGTGGGGAGCAGATGCAAACAGGGTGTTAGCCTGGAGTAACTGGGGCTTGTTAACAACATTCACTCCTAAGTAAAGGTCACTGAGTGAAACACCTCCCTTCCGGCTTGCATGACCTTCCTATGTTGTTTTCTTAAAGGCAGAATCTAGATACTTAATGAAGACACTTAGAAAAGCCAGTTTTCAGGAAACGAGGGTTCCTTAAGCATCAGCCCACTCTGCTTCCCTTGATTAACAAAAGACAACCGAGAGGCAGTTCCCTCAGATGGCTGTTTGTCCCCGACTTGACTTAAAAATCGGCTATGGAAATAATCTGTCAATCACATGTACTACAGAGAGAAACATTTATGGAATTACCTGAGTGGAGGTGTTTCAAATGACAATTTCTTATTTGCTCTTCTTAAATTATTCAAGGCAACACAAATGTGCTCTGATCTTTGAGAAGATTTTAGGATTATGAGAATTTACACTCTGTGTTTTAAATATTTAGTCTTATTTTAAGAACCTAAGTCTTACAGGAGAATCAGAGAGCATTCTAACAACAGAAAGAGGCCCTCTGGTGAGGACACAGGACTCCCCAATGCGTCTGCCTCTTAGCTTGCTTGGGCGGTGTTTCCCCGTGAGAAAGCCGCTGGTCACATGAGCAGTGGGCCAGGGGGTACAGACAGATGACTGCATTCTGGGGACAGTGTACAAGAAACGTTATCACGCTTGCATTTCAGTTTTTCTTTTGGAAGAGGTGCAGAAAGTTCCCAGTTAGTTAAGTGCAAGTAAATACGGGACACCTGCTCGGTGCTGGGCACTAGGCCAAGTGCAGTGGTGCAGAACCGAAGGAGACACAGCCCTGTTTCGGCTTGGACTAAAATAGAAATAAATGTCCGTCCCTTCCACAAAGCTGTGGTGATGACTGTATTGATTTTCACGCTCTGGGCTCACTGCTTTCCTTTTTTTCATTTGCCGGGCACCGTTGTTGGTTCTAGGCCCTTGGTATGGCCATGTTACATTTTTAAAATATAAGAGGCATGTTTAAATGAAATGTTAGTAGCAGCGAGAGAGATGTTTTACACAAGGTAGAGAAAAAATTTTGTTAGAATTTGGACTAGGCATTAAAATTAAGAATGCTTTTCTGAAGGAATGACTGCTTCTTTGAAAGCTAGAACTGTGGTGTTTATAACGCAATATGAGAACATATTTCGGACTATTTACAGTTTTCCTGAAGAGAGACCGGTGGACACTTATTCTGTGCTCTAGCCTTTGACAACTCTGTATGTGTATTTTGTACGTGGCCGATTGCAGCTGTTGATATGACCGTAGTATGAACATCACCAAGAGGCTCTGAAATCGGGGCCACCAGTGGTCCCGGGCAAGGTGCGGGTTAGGGTTACACAGAGACTTTATGAATGTGTGTAACCTCATCTCAGCCGTTAATTTCTCTACATTTGTTCTGGATTCCAAAGAAGTTTTTGTTTCTATCTTCCCAAATAGCAGCTCTTATACAGTTGTCTATTTCCTTGTGGATAGATCTCTACCCTCACGGCAATCTTTGGTCCTATAGGAAGTCTTTATTTTTTAGTTAAAACTTACTGCTAAGGATAATACTACACGAATCCCCGGGGCTCTTGTTTTCGTGTATGTCCTAGGCTGGTAGCTGCAGGAAGACACGGGGCCACAAGCAGGGCCATGTCCAGAAGGCTCCAGCCCAGTAGCCCCAGCGCCCAGGCACAGACATGGGAGGAGTACTAGGCGATTGTCACTGTGCGCCCCTGAGTGTTGGGATGGTTTCTGCACAGTGACAACCAGCGGGGGCGCCCGCTTCCCCCTCATCACCACAGACTTCAGATTTCCCTTTTGTCTGCTCCATAGTTTTCTTTCCCACCCAATCTCGCTCTGCCCTAGCAACTGGGAAAAAAGCGAGACATTCTGTGGCCATGGCAAGGTGGAAGGAAAAGTCAGGGTAAAGGAGAGAAAACTGCGAACGCCCGCTGTGAGTCTCCCCTGGGAAGACAGCAGGCTGCCCCGTTACCGTCCTGTTCTCGAATCCATCCGCCCCTCTCCTCTCTCCTCCGACCCTTACTTTCCACCCTCAATCCCTACATTCTCACGAGCAATCTGCAACACTTGGCTGGGGGGTCTTTGTTAATCACTCCTAGTGTTTATTGAATGCTACCCTCCACTAAGCACGGAGCTGAGCGCTTTACTTGGAGTACGTCTTTAGACCTCGAGGTGTGCTGTAAGATGGGCCACATGATCTCCATTTTGTCCACGAACAGGCTCACGAGATATCAAGTGATTTGGCCAAGATCCAGCTAGGAAGGGGCGAAGCTCAGGTTCTAACCCAGGACTCTGGCGACACAGCCTGTGCCACACTGCCCCTTCTTGTTGAATCTTCTTTGTCCTATTTTTCACCATCATTCTTTCCCTCTATCCTTCCTTTCCCCCTACCTGGGCAACTCTGAATGAATGTATTTTTATTTGAATATATCTTTCCACAGTGTTGATGGTTTGTATACATTAGTTTTAATTTACCTAACTAATACGTCCTTTTACTTTTTTTTTTTTTTTTCAGGACCAAGTAAAGATCTTAAGATCCTTCCAGGCTGCTTTCATTTAATTTGTTCCCTCTTAACTGCTGTACAATACTCCCTGGTTTCTGCTTATCCCAATTCCTTATTTCCTCCTTTGTAATGAGCAACAACTTCCTACCACGAGGAATGAATTCCTCACAGAATGGGGAATTCATCCTCATGTATCCTCATACAGAGTCCCTTCTGGACCCAATGAGAAATTCCCAGATTCGAATCCAGGAGCAGAAATGGTAGATCCTAGGGAAAGTTTTATCAGATGGACTAAATTGCTCTCCAGGGTCTACACTGCACTAACGGCACATGAAGGCACATTCCTAGCTGTAGTCCTCTCTGAATTCTGCCACTCTAACAGATGTTAACCAGTAACTTGTAATTCGCAGGTCTCCAAGCATGAGTGATTTGATGTGTGACATTTCTTCATAGGCTAGTTCTGTTTCTGAGTTTCCTCTTGTACAAATTGCCCCTTCATAGTCTTCTCACTTTATTTTTGAGTTTGTTTTTATTTATTTATTTTTTTTTTGATTTGGTGGAATTCTATGCTTATTCTAGGTGGTGGCTGGCTTGAAATATTCTGAATAACTTCTCTGAATTGGTTTTCAGGGCTTTGCTGTTTTTCATTAGCAGATGTCCTGTTTTGCTATAATTCGGTTAATATTACATAGACTTGGCGTTATGGTTTCTACTTTGGGAGTTTTGTTTAAAAGTCCTCTCTTTTCTCTAGTTCTTAAAGATTTTATTTCACTTTTTTGTCCACAACCTTTCTGGGTTTACATTTCTATTGCTTCCTCTTTGAATGTGATCACTAAAATAACCTTATTTTTGTAATATGAGTGAAATAAGCTTTCAAGGGCAGCTCCAAGAACTTTATCATCGTGTATGAAAACCATGTGATATGAGTCCAACACATTAATTGATTGATTGATTGACTGACTGATTGAGACAAGGTCCTGCTGTGTAGTTCAGGGTGATCGTGAACTCTCTATGTAGCTCAGGCTGGCCTCAAACTTGCAGCAGTCCTCTGACCTCAGCCTCCCAAGTGCTAGGATTCCAGGCATGCACGGCCCTGCCTGTCCCAACAGATTGACTTAGAAGTGAAATTTGGCCTGTTGAAACACAGAAGGTTGGCTGGTTATGTGGGAAAAAAAATCACACTGATACTGGTCTGGATGGCTACTGGCCTCAGTGTTGTTACTTTGTGATCATAGTGTTAATCCGACTGTAAATGACTGTTGCTTCTAGGGCAGCCCTCAAATCCAGGGCACCACACTGGCTTGAATGTGTTTGTTAAATGTGCTTGTTGAGACCCACATAAGGTACAACTCTAATCCTGAATGCTGACGCTGACATACTCTGGGGGTTTTGGTTGATTAGAATGTATCCAGACTGGTTCTCCCCTTACAACGAATGGACCACACTGACGTCAGCTGTTCATCCCGGGAGGCTGCATGATGGGAACGCTCTGTACTTTCTTCTCAGTTGTTTTGCTGTAAACCTACAACTACTCTAAAATAGTTTATTAATTAAAAAAAAAGATGCAGAGCTGTTTCTTAGGCCACTAAAGCCAGAATTTGCATTTTAAAGCAAGTGTCCTAGGCAAATATTGTGCTCTTCGAACTTTGATAACTACTACCTAAAAATTATTATTTGAGTAACAATAATGAGAAGGCTGGCTGGGGCTGTTATCCAGGGGGCATGGATTAGCTGGTGGAGGAAGGCCTCACTTCAGAGTGTGTCCTGAGGGACAGCCAGAGAGAAACGGGTTTTTGAATGTGGAAGAGTCCCCCAAGATTTAACTTCTAATAAAAATTTTATTACTTAGTTTTGTTTTATGTGCCTTTTATTTGCTATGTTCATAGTGAAGAAAATAAAGGTGTGTTCTGACCAAAAGCACAGAGGCATTTTAGCCCAGTAGACACTAAATTTTTATCGCCTTGGGGGTGAAGTAAAGTGATCATATCATCCACATTCGAGGGCACTCCTCTTTACTGTTCCTTCTGCCTGCACAGAATCTCTTCCCCGGGACAATTTTCATGACATTTTAAGGAATCATATTTGTTCTTCTGTCCTAGCAACACAGTGGAGGGGTTCTCAGCCAGGTTTAAAAAGGCCAGTGTGGTAAGGGGACACATGTGCTCTCCATGAAGGTGAACTTCAGCCCTACACCTTAGCTCTGTGGATATCAAATGCTGCAGAGGAATTAACGTTATAAATGAATCACCTTTGTATCTCTCCTCCTTCAAGATAGGGGTCTGTATGGGGAGATTATAAAACACAAAAAGAAACCTCCAGCCAAACAACAAACTCATTCTCACCAGTCTTAATTTAACAACATCCGTGAAACTACTGCACGAAAAGTCACATTTAAGTGTGCAGGGAAAGCAGTGTCCGGATCCCAGGGCCCTCTGTTAAGACCACCTCTGGGCACAGGAGGAACAGCAGGGAAAGGGCAGTTTGGGCCATGCGCTCTGCAACCTCTGAATCCAGTGCTGTATAAATAAATGTTTGGGAAAGAAAATCAAAGCACTAAAAATAACAACAGCTAATGTGTGTCAGGCTTTGTGACACTTTGGATACACTATCTCTTTTTATTTTCACAAAATCTTGGAGGCAGGTTTTTCTAAATGTCCTTAGAGAAGAGGACTGTTAGGTCTGTCCAAGTTCACAGAGCTAGCAGGAGGCACAAATCAGTTTCTGAAACCTGGAGAGACCTCTGTTTCCCCCAAAAGCAACAGTGGAAGGGTATCAGAGGGGTGAATATGTAGCCTGTTATTAAATGAAACTTGACTACCTGTCATAAGTCACTTACTGATCTCTAATTATAATAATTAGTACTGATGAGTGTTCTGTACTTCCTCACCCATACAGGGAGAAAGTTGGGTGAACTTGCTAGTCCTCAGCCACGGCTGCATATTAGACTCTCCTGGGGAGTTTACATATTTCCACCCACTTTATGTAAAGTGAATTAGAATCTGTGGATGAGGAGGGTAGTGTTGGAATAATTTTGAGAGCTCCTCAAGTAATTGTAAAGAACCAGGGTCTTTCTGCCCCTAAATGTCCTAGCTTTGCCAGCAGATTTCAACATTCCTTTAACTTGATCCCCAGTGGAGGTGAAGGAGAGGTGTTTTAGTTACTTTTCTTGCTGAGACCAAATTCCTGATGCCCAAAGTTAAAGGGTGGAAGGGTTTATTGAGCTCATAGTTTGTGGAAGTTTCAGTCCTTAATCGGCTGGCTCCAAGGCAGGGTGGCACATGGCAGAGGGGCCACAATTCATGGTGGTGGAAGACAGCAAAAGTAACAAGACAGAGTGTGAGACAAGCCTCTTTCTGACCCTTAATTGCATGCAGGCTACCTGCCCTAGGATGCCTGTAGCACTCACACCCTTAATCCTAGCATTGGACCATGAATCAATCACGAACTCAACTCAGCCACCTCCAAAAAGCCTGGCTTTCACGATTGCATGAGGCTTTGGGGGGACTTCTAGACATAAACCATAACAAGAGGGTTGGTTTTACCACGTAACATTTGAAGTGCTATTAAGCTCATTGTTAGTGATTTCTCCTCTGGATGACCAAAGAAAGCATAGCCGTTCATGCTTTCAGAAGATTTTCCTGCAAAGGGGTAAAGATAGCTTCATCTGCTACCATGTTCCAATCTACATAGCATCTTTGGGTGCTGAAAATTAAGTTCAGGAAGGATTACCAACTGCAACTCCTGCCTGATAGTCGGAATGTCATTCATTTTGTATATTGGCACCAAAAGGTCAGCTTCTGGTGAGGAACCATCAGGCCAGTGGATGGGGTGACTTCTGCCTGTCACCTTCCCTGGGGCAAAGGATTTCTTTGGAGAAACCTCCCTCTTCTAAGGGTTCTTGTCAGGGCCCTTCTTTCAGCAAGAACTGTGGCCTCACCCATCGGTGTCTCTCCAGTGACCCACCTGTCTAGTGGCTGTGTTGAAATATGTGTTGGGGTGAATGAAAAGACACAGCCGCTTTTCTCCCTGGCCCCTAGCTGGATTCTGCCTTCCTTGCATTTGCGGGCTTTGACAGCACATCAACTTGCAGACACCCTGTGTGGTAGCTGCCAGAATGGTCCCTTTGCCTCCTGATTATCCCAGGCCCCTCACTAAAGGTGAACTGATCACATTAAGTTAGGGAGAGGATATCGACTTAGGCCACACTGATTTTTCTCCTCATCAAATATGAGCCCCTTTTTATATGTGTGGTAGGACAGGAAGAATATTCTAGCAATGCATAAATATAGCACCTGCCAAGAATGAGCTGCCTACTGTCTGCAAAGGCATGGTCAGGAGTGATCATGCTGGTGGTTACAAGTGATTTTTTCCAGTGAAGTTTCAAGAGCTTCAGTTTTAAGTAAGCTGCTCTGAAATTAATGCTTTAAATAAGAAGACTTCCGCCCCTCTCTTCCTATTTACTCATTCTTATCCCACAGCACAGCTATTGTATTTTTCATTTATTCATAGTTTAGTCTCCTCTGTTTTGTTTAATACTAATCGACTCACTGCTGTTTTTCTGCAAGCTGATTTTCCTAAAGCCTCTCAACAGATGAAACCTTCTATGTCCAATTGTCCTTGGGCAGCAGTCGCTGCTTATTATAACATCATTTTTCACTGGTGCTAGAGTAAGTCAGCTGTCAGGGGCAGGCGCTCACTCATTTAGCACAGAGATGGCACCAACAAGGTGCCCTCGAGAAGCTGCAGGTGTCGGAGAAGGGTGGGATGTTGGCAACACAATCAAGTCCCTGTAACATCGGCGGTCCTCCTCGTGCGGGTTCCGTGGTGTAATGGTGAGCGCTCTGGACTCTGAATGTCCTCCTCAAAGATACTCAGGACAAACCCTGACCTGTTCATTTTTGACCACTCACTCTCTATCACAGGACATGGCATATGTGAGACATGCCAGAAGTGTTAGGCAGTTCAGCTGAATAACACAGTTTTGCCCATTCCTTGGCAACGATAAATGCGTAATGCATTTTTGTGGCTGTTGAAATAAGTGTGCAGAGGTGAGGGTGACTAACTTAAGGGGGCAGAGTTGCAGTGTTTGAATCTAGTACACCATTCCAGATTCTCTTTATATATGTCTCTACAGTAGGTAATGAGCCCATTTATTGCCTGTGCAATTAACGGGATGAGGAACAAACTGCATCTTGTACAGAAGAAATGTTAAATGGTTTAAATGAACTATTTATACAATGTTTGCGTTAAACCGATTCAACAAAAACAGTAACAACAAGAGCTAAAATTTATTGAGTATTTACTGTATATGACCTAGGAATTCTGACACAGGTGATCACGCATAAAACATCAAAACATCACCCTTATTCTCAAGACCTCTTATAGTAAAGTAGAAAATTTGCCGTTTTTTTTTTTTTTTTTTGGTGGTGGTGGGAGCTATGTTTTGTGAAGCATTACTAAAGATAAAACATTTTTTCTCTTTTTTTTGTCTTTTTGATTTAGGGTTTTGCTATACAGTTCTGGCTGGTCTTGAACTCACTTTTGTAGCCTCGGATGGCCTCCAACTTGCAGCATAGCAAGTTGACATAATGATTATAGTCATTATAGCCTAGCAAGTTAATATATTTCTGCAAAGAGCTTCTCAGCACTATTTTGCTTAACTTTGTGTTTTTAGCCATTCTGTGCATGAGAACTAGGTGTCCCCTTCCAGGGCAACTGAAGTGACAGGATCCGTTTTTATTGTGTTCGAACTCAAATGAATCACTAAACAGGTAGCAAGAATGTAAATACTCATTCTATCCACAATTTTTATGTGTATTACAGAAAAAATTTAAGTAGAAACATGAAAGCCTCAGGAAATTTGACTAGAATTAAACCCACAAACGCTAATATTTCACTTCATATGTGTTCTTCTTTGCATAGGGCAGATGGAAAGAATCAGAGTGCAGGATGTTTGAGAGAAGCTTGCAGGGAAAACAAACTTAAAAGCCAGGTATATGGTATATGTCTGTATTCCCAGCACTCAGGGAAGCTGAGGAAAGAGGATTGCAAGTTTGAGCTTAGCCTGGGCAATTCAGCAACTCAGAGAGGCTTGCCTAAAAAAGGAGGGGGGAGGGAGTTGGGGATATAGAACAATGCAAAGGCCCAGGGTTGGATCTGCAGTGCTGCAGAACAAAGCAAAGCAAAAACAAAACAACAAAACCAACTTATATGAAAGAGACAAAACTTTAAGAGGTATATTTGTGAGCTAGAGTAATAATTTTGTATATGGAGAGACCAGAAACAGATTTGTCCTAAAATAAAAGTTTATCTATCTATCTATTTATTTATTTAGAGACAAGGTCTTGCCATGTAGTTCAGGCTGGCCTTGAGCTCACTATGTAGCCAAGGCTGGCTTCAAAGTCACAGCAATCCTCCTGCCTCAGTATCCTGAGTGCTGGGATTACAGGTGTGTGCCACCATGTTTAGCAAGCTTACTTTAATGAATGAGTTTATATTATACATTAAAATTAAGACAGAGAAGTCAGAAAGATAAAGTTGGTAACTAACTTCACATATGACAGTACCTACCAAAGCTATGCAGAGCTTTTCTATCTTATAAAAGAAAAACAATTTCAAATCAGTAACTTAGAAAAAAGAAATATAATTCATGAGCCTGTTGTATCTTATGAAGATCAGTCATATTCACAGCTTCAGCTCGTATGACCATACTGCTAAGGGAGTGGGGAAGGGGTGGAGGATGAAGCTGGTAACTTTTAATCTAATTGAAAGGTTTCATTTAAAGTTATGCCAGAGGGGCTGGGGATATAGCTCAGTGGAATAAGCGCTTGCCTAGCATGCGCAGGGTCCTGAGTTCGATCCCCAGTACCGCAAAAAAAAAAAAAAAAAAAAAAGTTATGCCGGAAAGTTGATTGGTAAGTCTAAGTTTTGTATATCATGACTTGGTTGAATAAAGTGCCATTTCTCTCTTTCTAAAATTTTCTCTTCCTTTCTTCTAGCTGGTTTGATATTTATCTAGAGAGCTTTGATTCACGCAGTCTTTGTGTCAGGGACTAGAGAGATCACTGAATTACTGTGGTTATAATGGTAGAGCACAAAACAGCCGTTCAAAGTCAGTTCTGATTTTGCCGTCAGATTTCTAACCTACTGACTGGAAGTCAACCAATTGGGGCAGGCTGAGAACAAAAATCTCTATTTTTAGGGTACAGCTGGAGAATGGATACTGGTCAAAGAGAGAATTTCCTTTTTTAAGCAAACCGTGGTACCTTAATGATCTAAACACGAATTTTTTGAATGGATTAGAGTCAGTCTCCCAAATTTAGATGTTCTCCAAGTTACCTATGAGGTAGAAGGTGAATTGGAGGAGACGATGTACAGTAACACAGTGACAAGTGGCTCCTGTAGGGTTCTCTCCCTTCACCCACACCTTTGGGTGTCCTCTCCATCCCTTCTTCCTCACTGGTGCTGGTTCTCTACCCTAGTTCCTCAGGAGAGTAGTGGACAGTACTGAGAACACCATGTTCAAAAAGCCATGAAAACCATGCCACTTGTTAGATGTGTAACTGCAGTCATTAGCAATACCATAGCAGTCTCTAGACAAGTCAACAGCTCATAGTGGAAGGGGAAGTAGCAATGGGTGGATGGCACATTCAAAGTTAACCAAAACCATGTATTCTAAGCTTAAGATCTGTACTTTGTAGAATAGCCTTCTTATGAGATGGAGATTGAAAGGTTCATTCATCCACGCCAAAATTCTCTCATCCAACACAAGCACTGAGTACCTACATGTGCCAGGCATCATTTATGTACTGGGGACACAGCAGTGAATAGCAACAACAAAACCCACAAAAATCTCTGCCCTTGTCCTCCCTGGGAAGTTGGAAGACTAATGGGAAAAAGAGGTTGAATATTCAGTGTGTTCCTTACAGGGAAGGTGAAATGCGGGTGAAACCTGAGGGAAGAAGGGAGGCAGGGAGAGAGGGAGCCATACAGTTTCAGTAAGACAATTTCAGACACAGGGAACAGCAAATGCAAGGGTTTTGCAGTAGAGCTGCCCTTAGTGTGAATGAGGAATGAGGAAGCCTGGGCCTCTGGGGCAAAGAGAATGAGGAGGCAAGAAACTGACAGAAGGTCCAAGTGGCAAAGATGGAAGCAGACTCGCATGGCCTCGTAGACCATGGTGAATGACTTCGATTGAGGTCACTGAAGCTGCTGGCGAGTCCTGTGCTGAAGGACACGGTTTGGTTTACCTTGCCAGAAGATCACACTGGCTCTTCTGTTGTGAAGTGACTGATAGGGTTCAAGGGCAGAACCAACAAAAATATGCAGGAATCTCTTGGCATAATGCTAGGGAACAGAGTGATGACCTGAACCAAGATGGCAGCAAGAACGGTGATGAGAAGCGGGAAGATTCTGGATATGTTCTGAAAGTGGAGTTGACAAGATGATGATGATGATGGTGATGATTTCTGGTGGTTAGATGGAAGTTGCCCGAGGAGGAGAGGCCTGAATGATTCAGGTTTTGTCTGAGCAGTTGGAGGGATAGAGTTGACATTACTAGACATAATTGAGGCTGTGGGAGGTGGTTTTGGAGGCGGTAAGTTTGAGGTGCTGATTACATGCTCAAGTATATGAGCTCAGGCTTCCCTGGAGAGGTGGGAGGGAGTTAAACTTGGAGTAATCAGAGTGCAGGGTAAAATCCTGGCACAAAATGAGACAACCAGGGAGTGAGTATAGATAGAATGATTCTCCAGTTAAAGATGGAAAGATGCAGGAAATTAGCAATGGAAGCTGAGCAGGAAGAGCCCCAGAGAAGCATAAGAAAAGTCAGGTAAGGTCAGGTAGGGGAAGCCAACAGGAGAATGTTTTGAGAAGGGCCATTAGTCTACTGTGAAAGCCTTCTGATAGGTCAAATGCACATTGGAAACTGCATTTAGCATTTAGGAGTTTGGGTGACCTTGATAGGGCAGGATCTATGAAATGCTAGCTGTGAAAACCTGAATGCAATGAGCTCATAAAAGACTTGGGGAGAGGGATTAGAAACAGCAAGGAGATAAGACAATTCTGTGAGGACTTCTAAGGTTTGCTCCAACTCTCAGAGTAACTTGAGCCCTTCTGAAAGGGAGCCAGGATGTAAGCTAGTTTTTTTCGAGGCTCATTCTGAGATGAGGCTTTGAAGACCACATGGACTTTGTTCAATACAAATCCCATTGGGAAACAGACAATTCACTGTGGTCTTATTGAAGTTTTAATTCAAAGCACTTGAAGATTTTTTTCCTGGGCTTTCAGATCTTCACTGAGTTTTTATAAAATTTCATAGCTAACTAAGATCATGAGGTTTAAAGATTATTACAAAATTTATTAAACTTTTGATTAAATGATATTATATAAAAGCTATTAAGTAAAAATGAGACTAAGCTCTGTTTATGCAGGGCTGACTGGTCAGATTGAAAACAGTAGAATCAGCATTTCTTAAGAACTGATTACATGGAGTGGTGGCACACACCTGTAATCCTGGCATTCTGGGAGGCTGAGGTATGAGGACTGCAAGTGTGAGCCCAGCCTGGGCAGTTTAGTGACTTGGTCACTACATTAATCTCAAAATTAAAAAAAATTTTATAAGAGTGGTGATGTAGCTCAGTGTGAAGGCCCTGGGCTCAATCCTTAGCACAATATACTGGAAAAAGAAAAGAACTAATTACTTGAGGTTTCATAAAAGAGAGAACATCACATTTTAAGTGAAATGACTTGTGTTTGAATCCAAACCTATTCCCTGCTAGCTATGAAACTGTAGACAATTTTAATTTTTTAATAGTTAATTAGAAAATACTTAACTTTTCTGCACCATAGTTTCTGATGTGTAGATGCATGATGATAAGCATTTCAGAGTGTTATTGCAGAGATCAAATACAACTTTACGTGGGAAAATGCTTAGTAATAAAGTCTACAAGGGTACAACTGATTATAAACTACTTCTCTTCACGGGCTTCTGTTGGACTCCCCTTAGCCCCTTGGAGGAGGCAGGACCGGGTGTTGTTATTGCCACATTGAGAAGGGTGAAGCCGAGGCGCTGAGCTGTTAAGGGGTTGGTCTGCAATCAGAGGCCCGATCCCTGCTGGAGCTGAGACCAGCACCACGTGTTCCGCTCTAGTCTAGACTCTGTCCACTATCATGGTGTGCACATGGGCACCACTGGTATCAGCACAGAACACTTGGGAAAAGAGGCTCCTCTGCTGTGAACTAGAGTTTCCAATCCCATTCATTCTGCTCTCGATGGCATGAGTGAATGGGCCTGTCATAGACACACCTGAGGCAGAAACTTCACCCGAAGTCACCTACAACCTCTTCCTCTTGGCTTTGTACCTTCTCCTCTCCACCTTTGCACACAGACAAGCACCCAAAAGTGTAATGTTCTCACTGCTCTGAGCCAGGAACTCTTACCACCCTCTGATACTCTTTTAAAAAAATTTTTTTTGAAGAGTACTAAAAGCAAGCAAGCAAGAAAGAAAAAGAACAATAGCAGCATTCCAACATCACAAACATAAACAAAACAAAGTGAGAACATTGAAAGTGAAACAGGGTTTCAAAACAAAATGGTAGAAATTAACAGTGGTTGTTACATTACATATTGTTATCTTCAAGTACGTTGCCCAGATGACCAGATGTAAGAATGGAAGATTGTTCAAACCATTAAAGAGAATAAAAAAATAATTATTAGTTAAACCATTAGAGGTAATACAGAGTTTCACTAGACAAGATGGTAGGAGTTCACCCATGGTTGTTCCATCGCATATTGTTGCCTTCAAATCAGTTGCTCAGATTATCAGACACAAGCATGCCACACTGGTCAGAACATAGAAAATTTGAAGCGTTAACTGCTCCTTTCAATATACCATCAGACATTAGCAGTGCAGTTACCCCATATATATGTGTATATCTCCTTCCTTCTTTCTTTTTTCTTCTTTCCTTCATCCAGATTGTTCCTTGGAGCAATTTCTTTCCCTTTTGCATCATGTACTGTACATTTTGAGTTTTACTTCACCTCTGATGCTCTTTAACACAGTTCCCGCTGGCTTGAACCACTGGTGGTCCATGCATGACCGTCCTGTGCCACCCTGGTACAGCCGTGCATGGACCATAAGTGGTTTGGAGTGACTGGCAGCCAGACATATGACTTGCAAACATGCTGGAGGATACCACTGGAGATGTTCCTGAATTGTAATATTGGGGAGCTGGGAGGAACTACAGATGCCATTTGCACAAGACTTGCATTTTACAGACCAAGAAGCTTAATTCTGGACCTACTAAGAAGATTGTCTCAGCTGGTACCATGGACAGTGCTAGCACAGGGTGGCTTGAAGCCCAGTGCACACCCTTTCCCATTTACCACATTGCTACTGACTGTGGGGCTGTGGCACGGTGTGATACCTACAGTGACAGTTTGGAAGGATTTCCTAATTAGTTAAGTAAAAGGAATTTATTCTAACTTCCCCTATTATAGTGCTAAGAAGTGTTTAAGCCACTTAACAAATAAATGGTAGCTCAGGTCACCTCTTAAAAGATCATCACGGTTTTTCATTTGTGGTTTAAGAGCTAACCGACAAAAGTGACTTCAAAATCACTCATGAGAGGACCCAATCATCTGACAAGCAGTTCCAAAGGCCAAACACCCAAATGTAGAAACAGACCTCTTTATAAACGATGTCCGACAAGGAAAAAGATGTTCGTGGCGCAGGAGCTCAGGAAAATGTAATTATTTATCCTTTCACAATTAATGAAAGAAACTGAAATTGAGGCTTTCATCTCACACCCTTCCAATCTGGATGAAGCTTTAATTTTACATAATTAAATTGACTTCACAGTTCAGTGTGTTAAAATATGCAATTAAATGGCGTATCAAGGTTAAATGCCTACTGTTACTGGCTCATTTAGAAGTCATGCTGCTCAACTTCTAAACATGAAGGAGCACCTGCCTGTCCACTATTGTCCCCAGAGCTAGGGATGGTGCATAGCCTGCAGGGCTGGTCTCTCCAGTTTAGAGCAAGCAGTTGAGGTTTTTTTTGTTTGCATGTGCTGACTCCTGTATAAAAGTAATTGAATTTAAACAGTTTTCACTTCTCTCTGTTTTTCAATAGGGCTTTTTTGGGGGGGGCATAAAAATATTTGGGCACTTTGATGGTGTTCCACAGATGACTGACTTGAAGTTTTATAGAGATTTCCTCTCTAACACTTGCATCTTCAAAATTGTTACTTGCTGTCTGAAATGATGTTAAAATTCCTTTATTTCAATTTTTCCATTTCACAATGTATGGTACTCTTCAGTTGAGACTTCTTTCCAATGATCTTTGCATCTTTGGGCAAGGAGACAGTTATGAAACATTGGGGGAGGCACTGAAGGGGGTCATAGAAATGGAATTGGGATGAGTCACTGGAAAAGTCTGCACAAGTGGAGATTTTTACTTGTGTACCTTGTCCTTGTTTTCTCTGAATAACATCTTTGTGATGATTAATTTATGGCTCAGCAGAATCTCATATTCTCTTTCATCTTAAGGCTGTGAGCAGAGCATAGTTTAACATTTAGAGCTGAGTTCCCTTCCCTTCCTTGATATATTCTGGAATTCATGTAACTGATTTTGCTTTAGGGTGGTTGCTTAGAAGGCTTGTGGATCTAAGTAATGTTCTTGCCATGATGATACATAGAAAATATCTGTGTAATGGAGGTTTTTCCAGAGAAATGGGAAGGTGCATTGCTGGATTAACTACAATAGCCAAAAAAGAAAATACAGTCATAGTGTGAATTTGATCTCTTAGGATAAACATTTTCAGATTAGGGGCTACAACTGCAGGCTTATTCTCTCTAGTGTTCCTGCAACTAATAGGCTACTATAGGTTGATGATGATTGCTAGATTGTAAAACAGGAAGAAAAATGTAGATGACACTGTAGTGTGTGTAATGATGTAATCAGTATAGGAATGTCCGTATGCTTTATTCTCTTGAGCTCAGCCTCAAGGTACGGCACTGCCTGCTTCTATGGCATGAGAAGGTGTAGTAGGGTTAATGAATTCATCTAATCTTCTGAGTTAGAACTAGATTTCTCTCTGTTTCCTTGCACTGCCCAGAAACCAAAATGAGGTCTTGGCTACCAAGGAACATCTTGGTAGTTTTAGCAGAAAAAAGTTCACAGAGAAAAGCATGTCTTCAATGAAAAGTTATATTAGTTAAATTAATGAAAACTGTAAAAACATCCATATATATAATCAATTTGATAATTACAAATTATTGTAATCTTTTAGTTAAACCCAATCTCTTTTTCCTTAGGATATTGGTAAGACTGACTTTTGGTTATTGCATGTACATACTTACACTAATTAAACTAATATTTAGTGAAACTATGTTCACACATACACCATACAAAATCACCGATCTTAAATAATCTGACTTTGGAAATTTTGATATTGAACAAATGTTGAAACATTTGTAACAATCTGTGAACAAAAATAATCCCAAACAATAGAGGCTAATATCTGTACAACAGAAAACCCTGTGTCATTTCTCAACAGCATGCAGTTTTGATTATTCTTTTGCAAGGCTTAGAACTCCTGGTCTGATTTTATACAAAGGAGTCTGACATTCCTGCATAGTGAGCAGTTCAGATCTTTTTAGAATCTCACATTAAGGTCTTTGGGTTGAGGAATAAAACTGCGGTACAATGGAAAGGTTTCACCAGCACGGCCTCATGCTTTCTGCTGCTTTACTGGATCTACCGGGTCTGACACAGATGACTGATACTGATTTTACTCCTTCAGGACAAGATGACAGAACACTGGTGACACATGCAAATGAAGAAGATGATGAACACAGAAAAAAGCCACACGCAGGTAATCCCTAAGCATTATGTTGGCCTCCTGACATTCCCACGAGAGCTCTCATCAAGATGTTTAACGAAGACCGTCTTAGATGGCAGGAATCAGATACCAACATTCAATGGAATCATCCAGGAGAAGAAAGGCCATTTTTGAAAATGATTGAGTATTATCCTATCATAGCCGTACCCTTCTGAAGCATGAACTCAAGAGAACTGGGCCTTACACATGTGACTTAAAAATTCCTTGTCTTTCTTTTTGTCTTTCTTTTTCTGAATTTGCTTTTCTCTTTGTGATCAAACAGGGGCTGGGAAGTTAAAAGTTCTCAATATAACTTTGAACTTGATGGGGAGGAGATGGCATTCTGCTCTCTGATGAGGCAGTGGTACAAGTCAAGTATGTGCAGAATGGTGGTTTGTTCTTTATTCTTCCAGGCTAGGTAGCTTGTTCTGACTTTGACCTATCCTGACCTTTAAATTTAAAGTGAACCAGAAAGAGACCTGTGTACATTCCAGCAAGCCACGAGGAACCACGAAGAGCATCAGATTGAGGAGCACAGGTAAAAGGACTGAATCCATCATGTCAGTGATAACGTGACTGTCTCTGTCTTTTCACCTAGAAAGGGCGGCTCTAAGAGGGAGGTAGTTTCGTTCTCAGAAAGCTTTAGCGCTCTTCCCTGTGAGCTGTTTTTGTATGTAGAATAGCTCTGACCGGACCGGGTAACACACCTTCTCTCTACAAATCAGGGAGCTCGGGGATTGTGGGTGGGCGCTCTCCTGTGTCCCTCCATTTTCTCACCTCTGCGGTGATGGTCTAGATACGAAACGTGCCACGCCTTCACTGTTTGTAACACTCAGGCTTGTACCGGAGGCCTGTTAAAGCCGTGCAAAGGTTTTGAAATTAACAATTTCTTGGACTAATAAATGAAATTTCATAACTCAAGGATAGGTTCAGTTCCCAATGAGGAAAAAATTTAGAAAAAGGAGCTATTTAGCTGAAGATGCTCATGTAAGTCGAAAGCGTTCTCCTCAGTACCCGCAGTTGAACGTTAGACCTCACATGTGAGTTGTGCCCCTGAGCCACATCCCCAGCCTTTTTGTGTATTTTAGTCTGAGACGAGGTTTGCTAAGTTGCTCGGCTGACCTCAAACTTGGTATCTTTCTGCCTCAGTCTCTTGAGAAGTTGAAAGTATTAAAGTTAAGGATAACACCAAGATGAAGCAATTATAAAAATCCATGTCCATAACATGATCTTGACATTAAAATTCTACCCCAAGAAATGAAATGTGCAAAGAAAACTAAAAGCTGTTTCTTGAATAATGACTTGCGATCTCTTACATACCCACTGTCATGTATTCATGCATCATTCGCTAGTCAGTGTCCTGTAGGCGATTTCCTTTTGAAAAGAAACCCGAGCCCTTCTGATTACCCAGATACTGCATTTAAAATCCAGCTAAATTGCAGACTCTATTTGGGGCCAGGATCACTGTCTCTCTGGGAGAAGATGAGTTTGAATTCAAATAAAGTGATTGTGATGATTTTAGAGATTTCCCAGGCATTTTTTTTTTCATCCTAGAAAACAGCTGAATACGTGGAAGGAAACCCTTTTCCGCTGAGAGAAATAGATCTCCCTACAGTGTGGCACCGTAGTCATTAACCGCCCCGGACAAACCTGAAGTCAGAAAAAGAGGGAAGAAGAAACAACAAAACGCATGTAGATAATAATAATGAACTGAAGGAGCCGCGGAAAGGTAAGCGCCTTCGAGGGGTAAACAGGATCAGCAGGTACTTTAACTGCGCGCACCAGAGTCTGGGAGTGAAGGACAGTATGAAAGAGAGCAAACCACAAGAGGAACCACAGGGAGGCGCCAGCCCTGGACGGGGAAGAGCAAGCGCCGCGTCTCTGCTTGAGGCGTCTACTTAAGAGTTCCTCAAGCAATCTTACCTTTGTTTTCTGCCTTCAGTTCCTCTGCCATCAAGCTGTCTTGTCGGTTACCAAGCACGAATGCTAGAAACGAGAGGATCAGGGCATCCAAAATTCCAATAATAGCCAAGATGTATGCCCAGCGGACCGAACACGCCCCGAGGGTGTACTTGTCTGTCTTTTCTCCGCACATCCGTTTTACTTCATCTGAATCCCAGCCATCAGGGAAAATCATACAACCAAGCACAAGGCAGGCAGCTTAGGGAAAGAGAGGAGAACAAAAGGAAAAAGAGGAAGTCAACACATTTTATTTTAGCAAAATTTCTACTGTTTGTCAATTACTGGTTTCAATTTTTCTTGATTTAGAGAGTAGCGGATCTCACCCTTTTACTCCGTGTGCATGTGTGTGTGTGTGTGTGTGCGTGTGTGTGCGTGTGTGTGTGTGTATGTGTGCTTTCCTGGTTAATTTAAAAGCAGCCCAGCACTTGTACCAAAAAGACTCTGGGAAGACACTTTAGAGTAAGCTCACGCATCCTGAGGGAGATTAAGGCAGATTGATTTAGGAGAAAATATTAAGAAATTGAATTTTTGTGCACATTCATGAGAAGGCTTCCATTGCAAATGGGCCTTAAGGAACCCTAACACTGCAGAATGACAATTCAAGGCTGGCTTTGCAGAGCTATGACAGAGCCAGATAAGGGATTAGGGTAACAGGGAAAACACCAGAGCGGATATTGACTTTGAATCACCGTGAAAAACAATTTTACATTGTGGTCGCCCCACCTCTGACACACAGGAAAGTTTTCTGAAACTATCTTTGCCCCGTGCAGTGCATGCTGATCATTTTCTACGCTATTCTGTTTCATTTGTTAAAAGGCTGGAAAACATTGCAACACAGAGCAGCTTCATAGAGCTTTGATAGAAATTCAGAAATTCAGAAAAATACTTATGTTCTATTTCCCAAATAATACTGTGGGCTCCTATGGCTGCTTTTTATAGGAGTTTGTTATTTTGAATATTAAGAAAATAAGTGGATATTATTACCACTTTTTATATTTAATTGAAATATAAATTAGTGGTATCTAATCATATTTTGGGTCTAAGTAGAGATTTCTGGTTAGATGGGTCTGTTCATCCATTCATTCACTTATTCATCTAAAAATGGTTTCTACAGCATCTCCTCTAGAGTGCCAGGAACTGTCCTTGACCCTAAGGACACAGTGATCACGAAACAGACAAGGTTTATATAATTATAGAGCTTATGTTTTATTAGGAAAAGAAGCAAAAAATGTGTAAGCATACAGATAAAATGGCTGTAAGTTATAATCCATACGGAATAGGAAAGAAACTAGGACTCAGATGAAAATAAAGGTGGTCAGGGAAGGGTTCTGGTGGGGATATCATTTAAGCTGAGACCAAAAATAGACAAATATTTAGCTGTCTGAAAGTGGGAGAGAAGTTGTTCCACGGATCAGTGTGTGCAAAAGTCCTGGGGTTGGAAAGAGGCTTGCCACATATGAGAAGCTACATGGAGATTGGTTGCTGGGTTAGAAGAAGCGACCACATTCAGGATGAGGGGCAGGTAAAACTCTGTATCACAGCTGGCTCTTATTTCTATGGTGCATGACTTAGGAGGGCTATGATGCCATAACCAAGTGAGAATTCTGCTCCAACTGCCAAACAGTTCCTGAAGCTGCAAGAGGGGTTGCCGTATGACTGTTGCTTCACCGCAACTTACTGAGCTTCACTGCAACTTACTGAACAAGACAGAAAGGGCTACCTTTTTTCCTTTTCCAAAACAGGCACCTGGATCTACGAGACAACTCTGAAGGAGAGGGAGACTGAGAGGGATGGGAAGCAGAGAGACCGCCTGGGAGAATGTTGCTTCAGTGCTCCATGTTATCTTACAGGAGAATGACCTAAAACTCTGAGTCCTACCTGACCCCCACTTTCTTCCTTTCATCTCAAACGTTGCCATGCTCTTACCTGTCTGGGTGGTGTCTCTGCCCGGACAGGTCTTATGGACACCTCCCTACTTCAAGTCTCCAGTGTCTGTCAAAGTGAATCCCACCTTCTCTGCCTTTCATCACCCTTCTTTATCCAAATTATGTATGATTAGATATTCTCACTCAAAACATTTTGCTGGCCACCCACTGGGCACTGAAGAATAGCCAGGTCTCTCAGGCACTGAAAAGATCCATAATCTAGTCTTCTCCTTTTTATGCTGCCCCCGCCCCCAACTAGAGCTGAACTGCACATGATTCCAGGTTTCTGATGTCTTCGTTTTCTCTTCAGCCTGGAGTGCTTGTCCCTAAAAGTTCTGCGCTTGCATATCCTTTGACATGCATGCCAAATGCAATGCCCTCCACAGAGCAAAACACCTCAAATTCTTCTCCACCTAGAATATTCCCCTTCCCTGAACTCTCATAGCAGTTAGCAATCCCTGCCTTAGAGATTTTGCTGCTTTTTATATGATCATAGCTATTTATTTACCAACATCATCTCAATTAACAGACTATAAGCTTTCTAAGGAAAGAGTCACTGAGTGCTAAAACAGTGCCTTGCACAAAGTAGACTCTGAAATACATTTAAATGGGGGAATGAACAAATGGATAAATGAACAGTAACACCTGGACATACATTAAAATAATTTATGGAGATCAACACCACAATTACCCAAGGTGGCAAATCTGGTTGAAGACCGATTCATATTTAGGTGACATTTAATGGACACAACAGATTACAAGAATTTGAGAGGCTAATTTAAATAGGTGGATTTAGTGATTTGGAAATATTTTCAGGGTCCCATTCCCTCTGTGCCTCTGAGCACATAGTTGCCAATGTATTCTGTGAGGTACTGTCTAGTTAAAATGACCTGTGTATTGTAAAACCGTGGTTTCCATGAGTAAAATTCATTTTATGTGGGGCAGTATAGAATAGCTTTCCAAACTAGTTTGGACAAACACTTCTAAATTATTTGGGCTATTTAAAAAATATTCTGAGCTGGGAAAGGCAGTGTACACTTATAGTCCCAGCACTTTGAGAGGCTGGGGCAGGAGAATCACAAATTTGACCCAGCTTGGGTAACTTAGTGATCCAGCAAGATGCTGTCTCCAAAAACCAAACCAAACCAAACCAAACCAAACCAAACCAAACCAAACCAAAATACCCCAAAGCAAACCAAACAAACCAAGGTTGGGGTTATCATGAAGGCCCTGGGTTCAATTCCCCATACTGAAAAAGTAAATTCTAAATGCTTTTAAAGAAACATTAAATATTTTATATCAACAAGAAAGCTACTTTCTTATAAAGAAGCCCAAGGAAATCTTGTATTTTGTGAATGGTAATCTCTTGAAGTATAACATATTACAGCTTAGTGAAACTTCACAGAAATCACCAAGCGACCCAAACACGGGCAGGTTATTGGGCCTCTGTGGGGACCTTGCTGGGATGGGTGGGTTGTGGAATGGGGCCAGCAACAGTGACACAGTTTGCAGTCTCTCTGTCTTGAGGGTGCACTGACTTCTCTAAAGTTTCCATCTGGGTAAGCTGAGGGCCATAAGTGGAAATGAACGTAGCAGAGGAAGGATTAATACTCTGAAACTAAAACCACAGGAGAATAAGGATGGCAAACCATTGTTCTCCACTTTCAAGTACTGCAGGTGACTTCCTGAATTGAAGTTTAAGCAAACAAGATGAGAAGATAGAGGAAGTAATATACAACCATGCTTTATGCAATGGGCATTTTACTGAAAGTTATGAAAACAAAGTTTTTAAAACAGAATTTTTATTTTCAACAAAACAAGGAAGTCAGCTATTTAGGAAAAAATGTTCTTTCTTTCAGTACTAGGGACTCAATGCAGGGAGCTCTGAACTACATCCTTTGGCCCCCTGATCCTTAAGTTTTTATTTTGAGGCAGGTTCTGGCTAAGTTGCCCAGGTTGGCCTTGAGTTTGTGATCCTCCTGTCTCAGCCTTTTGGGTACCTGAGATTATCCAGCTTGTTTAGAGGAATCTCAAAACCTGGCTAGCAAAGTCAGGGTTTCAGGCTTCTGGAGAAAAAAGGTTAGTTCCCACCGAAGCCCCAGCGAAAGTATCTCAGGTCTCTAGGTGATAGGACACTGTCCTATGTTCAGGTTTTCCATCTGCTTTTTTGGTCAACTTATCTTAATGTGAAGGATCTGATTTTGATCTGTTTGGAAAATCTAAATGGTTGTGTAGCTGGATAACCCCCCACCCCATACAGTTAAAAAGTTTGAGAAGTTTAGATAGCTGTTGCATAACACAAGTCTAAAAAAATTTTTTGACAATGTATTATCAAAATATATATTTTTCTTCCCCCTATATAAACTCTTTTTACTTGGCTGTTTTATTTTTGCAACGAAAAGTGCCCCAGACTTTAGAATACTTAATTTAAGCCATTAGATAGTTTAGGCTCTGTTGGCTTCTGTGGGCTGGGATGACTATTATGTTCTGCATTAATGCTTGGGTGCTACAATAAATTCTGCTTTCTGCTGTCCTATGAGCCAGATCCTTCTCTATCTGCCCGATTTATACAGCTGCTGGAAACTTAACAGCTGTTTCTAATCCTGAGAAGAACCTGCAAAGTCTCAGATTCAACCAGTGAAAGATTACATAATAGCCCCTCTCTGGCTTTATATGTATTGCCAATTCTTTCCAAATTGATTGACCCCAAGGTGTAGCGCTCTGTCTTCTGTCTACATCACCACAGTAAACGCTAGGCATGCAAGACACCAGAACGCTTATTTATCCACACGTGCTGCTTTCTGACCATGAGAGAGAGTTGAGAAGTAGTTCCGATTGGGCTCTTATCCAAAAATGGGTTCCTTATCAGAACATCAGCTAGGAAATGACTATCTTCCTTGAAGCTACATATCCCTTCATTTTGGGAGCAGGTTTTCTGGAAGTATATCAGGGGATACTCTTGATGCTAAAGAGAAATGAGTGAAAAGAAACCCAGGGCCTTATTGGGTGCCACCATGATGCTGTAATACCTTTGGATCTCGAATGTGTAACAAAGGCATCCTTATGAAGGTGTCACTGTCGATCGTGAGTGTGCTCCAAACGGTTAAGGAGTGTTCGCATTCTAAAAGGAAGCCCTGTGCAGTGCCAGTGGATCCCACAATGGCTTCTTCCGAAACAGTACGCAAGTGGCTAATGGTTCCCCGTGGCTAATGGTTCCCCAGAGCTACTAATTGCACCGGCATTTTTCTTGCTAAAGAGCCGAATGTAATCTCTGTGGAAAAATCTACAAACCTTTGTAACTGGGTCTTTCTCCAAGGGAAAATCAAACAAGATGAAAAGACCAATAGGGGGTCTGTGACTTGAGTTCCTTGGGCCTGCTGATGTTGCTGGTCCTGCTATCCCAATCAGGGCTTTTAATGTTTTGAACCTGAGAACTTACTCTGTGAACAGGAAGAGAAAGTTTTAAATTCATTCTTTAAAAAGCGTATGCACTGCTACACACAAAGCTTGATAAATTGCCTCAGGTTACAGAAGCACTCAAGAGGAACTTGGTGAAAAGAAGGAGTCTGAATTCACTTAACTCTATCAATTATTCGGGCATACAGTAGTTGAAGAAACTGATGCCAGCAGAGGCTGCCAAGCCGTGGAGGGGGAAACTTTCACACAAGGGTTGTCACTCTAAACACCTGGTGAAAGAGTCACCTGCCTTATTCCTACAGTTCCTTCATTAACTCATGGATGACTAACTTTGCTATAATAGTTATACTGCTGGAAAATGTATAATATTTACATCAGCTTACTTTTGGAAAGCAGAGTCCCTAGACGACCCAGGATCTGAAATACTGTGGTTTAGAGTGGGGTGGAGAAAACACATTGTATTCTAGAAAATTTTGGGTTGAAACAGAATATAATTTTATAGGTGTTCAGCTTGGGGTCATAACACACAAGAGATAACATCCCTTAGAATAGCGGGGTTAAGAGATCATATAAATAAGCACTGCATTCTCCAAAGGAGAAGAGTTAGAAGTTTGTAGCTGTTGATAAGAAAAGCCTGTGTACTCTGCTGAGCTCCCCAGCCCTGATTTTCCTGAATGAAGTGTACATGTGAACGTCTGTACATTGCGCTGAATTAGGTGTGTGTAATGTTTTACCGTGGGAACCCGGCAGTAGCGTTCACCATATCTTTTGTTTTGCCTCCTAAAGACGGGAAAGAGGACTTCTGGAACTGTTCCCTACAGGGGCGAGAGCAAGGGGACAAGTGTGCCTGAAGCAAGGTGGAGCACCTCGAGGGTGATTAATGGCAATGCATTTCTACCTTTGTAAATTAAAAACACCCAAACATTCCCATTGTTTCAGTCATCCCTTGTATAGTTAGTGGAGAATTACTCTTTTTTACAGATACGATACTACACAAGAGGAAAAAATTTTAATTGTGTACTGTCAGTTGCTAGTATGGCCAAACTTTGAGAGTTCATAGAATAAAACTCAGAATTTAGAATTTAAAACATTAAATGCTGTTCACATATCTAGAGCACTGCTGATGAATTTTAATATCATAGGTCCAAATTCCTTACAGTCCTGGTAATTGTACAGTTAATAAGAACAGTACATAGCACTACAATAGAGATAGCTGTGATTCTTCCCAAATACAGGGCACACTTTATATGCATCTCCTCATCTTACTCTCAAATAAAGCTAAGAGGAACAGGAGGCCATTTCTTCTTGACTCAGTTACAATAAGGAGACTTTTTTCCATAAGTACTTTGGGCCTCACATCACACCCCGTCCCTCTCCGTGGAGGTGCAGTGAGTGACCTGATGCATGTCTGGGGTGAGGAACTGGCATACCTGGCCAGTCCTTTTGTCCCTCACTTGGGAAGCTGTTTGCCCACACCAGGTATGTGTGAGGTTTACACAGGGCAGGGCTGCCTTCAAGTGCTGCCTGTATTTGTCAGTTTTATGTTACTCTAAGGAAATATCTGAGGCAGGGCACTTCTGAAGGAAAGGGATTTATTTCCTTTACAGATTTGGAAGCTGAAAGCCGAAGATCAGCTCAGCCTCTGGTGAGAGGCTAACACTGAATGATATTACAACAGCAGCATGTGTAGGCCCAACAGGAAGCCAAGAATGGACTTGGGCCAGGCTTGGGCCTTTATAACATTTGCTTCTGGAAGAATTCATTCCAGGAAACCAGCATTCCCTCCTGAGGGTGCACCCTACTGCCCTAAGGGCCTGTCACCCAGCCCACCTCTATGAGGCCCCACCAGCTCCTAGACTCCCCTCCAGCACATGCGTCTGTAGGTGACAAGCATGTCCAAATCATCGCACTGCTCAGGCCTAGGATGGTAAGTGTGCCTCATCTTGGGGGTGCACATGGGGAAGTCCTTTCTGCCAACAGATCCATCTACTGCAGCCTACACTTTCTGGTAATAAAGGGGCCACTTCGGTTTTTATCAGCCAGCTGTTCACTGTCTCTAAGAAACAGCGGGCTTGCATTCATTGTTCTCTGCCAACCCTGACATTATCATTATTTTTACATAATCAAAGTCAAATTAGCCCCAGGATTTGAACTCACTGTACTTCTGCTACAATGCTCAACATATGAGCAATAACAATGCACACAAAATCACTTTAGAAGGTTGATTTTAGTACTAAGAACACATACAGAATCTTAGCCGTGCTTAGTATGCTATTATAATCAGGTATTCTTGGAGTACAATAACTACCCAGGTGATACTTAAAAGCTGTACATTTTTAATGTATAAATATTTCTGTTCTTACTAATATTTCACCTAATCAGAATTTCACCTTATATATAGTTCCAAGAACATTAGATTAATTATAACTCTAAATGTGTAGCCTGAGAATTAAAGATGTTTTATTATATAAGTGTATGTCTGAACGTATGTATATTTGGTTTTATACAGATTTCATAAGCAAACTCATTTCTTTTGGCTTGATATTTTCAGTTGGCTATGCATTAGTCAGACATTTTTTGTACATTTTTAAGAAGTTTCTATTCCTTTTAAGATTATGAGCAACATTTTGCAGTACTACCAACAGTGCGCAAGTGTTCCAGGAACTTCACATGCTTAGCAACATTTCTTATTTTCTGTGTTTTTTGATAGTAGCAATCTTAATGGGTATGAAATGGTATCTCGTGACTTTGGTTTGTATTTCTATGAAGATTAGTGACATTGAGCATATTTTTATATACCTGTTGGTCATTTGTACATCTTCCAGATCAGGGTTTTTTTTTTTGCTTTGAATACATAATAGGGGATTTTTATATGCTTACATATTTTGGAAATTAACCCAGCACCAGATATATTGTGTAAAGGTTAGCCTTGATTGCCAACTTGACTGGATTAAGAGATGTGACTGGACTGGTTAGCTCACTGATGGGTTCATAGATGAATGGGCTATTATGAGGTGGAGCATATTTGGAAGTGGGCTATTGGGAATCATGACCCCTGGCTGCCATGAATTGAGCAGCTTCCCTCCACCACATACTTCCACTGTGATGTTTCTGCCTCGGAACAAGTCAACTACAGACAGAAACCTGTGAAAACATCAGCCAAAATAAGCCTCCCCTCCTGTGAGTCGTGGGTGTTACAGATGTCGTCCCACCAACAGAATGCTGACTAACACACATAGGTTGCGTGTATTTCCTCCTGGCTTGTAGGTTGCCTTATAATTCTGTTGATTATTTCCTTTGCAGTGCAGAAGCTTTTTAGTGAGCCCCATTTGTCTATTTTTGCTTTTGTTGTCTGTACTTTTGGGGTTCTTTGCATGAAATCATTTTCAACACTAATGTTATAAATTTTTCCTCCTACTTTTGCTTCTCTGAGTTCTATAATTTCAGGTTTTATGTTTGCTCAGTTTGACTTGGTTTTTGTGAATGGTGCAAGATACATTTCGCAGGCATACATGTACTTTCCTCCGCTCTGTTTGTTGAAGAGACTATCCTTTTCCCAATGTGTATTCTTGGTATCCTTCTGGAAGCTCACTTGAACAAACGTGTGGACTTTTTGGCCTTTCTATTCTGTTCCACTGGTATGTATGTCTGTCTTTACAACAATATTATTGTTGTTTAATTATTGTAGCTTTGTAGTATATTTTTGGAACAAAGAAGTATGATGCATCCAACTTTGTTCTTTCTTGAGATTGAGTTGACTATTTACGGTCCTTTGTGGCTCTATATAAATTGTAGAATGGGACTTTGTGTGTGAATGCACGTGTGTGTGACCTTATTTCTGTAAAAATGTCCATTGGGATTTTGATAGGAAGTACACTGGATCTATAGATTATTTTGGGCAGTATGGAGGGTTTCATGACATTAAGTCTCCTAATTTATGAAGATGGGCTGTCTTTCCTTTTGTTTTTGTCTTTCTTCATTTCTTTCATCAATGTTTCTGGTGTTCAAATCGTTTACCTCCTTAGTTAAGTTTAATCAGAGAGATAATCTTTTTGGTGCTATTATAAATTGGGTTGTTCCCTAACTTTCTTTTCAGATACTTTATTCCTAGTGTGTATAAAAATAACTGATTTTTGTAAGTTGATATTGTATCCTACAGCTTTACTAATTTTTTTTTACTAGTTATAATTGTTTTTTTTCCAGTAAAGTCTTTAGGATTTTCTGTATATAAGGTTATGTCATCTGAAAAAGGGACAATTGTACTTCTTTCTTTTGGGTTTCATCACTTTTTTCTTTTCTTGCCTAATTTCTCTGGTTAGGAGTTCCAAAACACTGGTAAATTCTACCAAAAATTTAAAGGATGAATGCTTAATCCTTCTAAAACTTATCTGAAATAAATCAAAGAAGAGGAAACATCTCCAAGTTCATTTTATAAAGTCAGCATTATCCTGTTACCAAATCAGAACAATATTGCTAATGAATATAGACACAAAAGCCCTCAACCAAATATTGGCAAACTGAGTTCAAGAGCATTTTAGAAGGTTCATACTACATAGGATTTATCCCTGGGATGAAGGGATGATTCAATTTATAAAAGTCAGTTAATGTGACACATCATGACAACAGAATAATGGATAAAATAACATGATCATCCCCATATGTGTAGAAAACACACTTAACTTCAACATCCACAAATTTACCTCCACGTAGTAAAGGTTACCTGTGCAGAGCCTGTAGCTATCATTATATTTCATTCTGAAAAGCTGAAAGCTTTTCTTCCAGGACCAGGAGCAAGGCAAGGTGCCCACTTTTTCTATTTTGATCCAACACAATACTTGTTAGTAACATTTGAATGCTTTCAAAACTTCAAAGGTCAAAAATTGTTTAAAGAAAACATAAATACTGCATGCTGAAAACACTGGTAGTGTAGCTAAGCTCCAGGGAGATAAATGCTTCTCTGACTTACCCCTCATGAGGAAAGAGCTTATTCAAGGGACACAGAGTCACACATTCATGATTTTAACAGGCACTTACATTGTACGTTTTCACACAATTAACTAATTTCTCTTTCCATATATGTGTATATATTCATACACACGTGTGCACGCACACGTGTGCGCGCGCGCACACACACACACACACACACTCTTCTCCTGCAGTCCTGGTCCTTAGACAGTGTAAGATCAGAGCACGTATGTAATCTATGGGGCACATGGCAATCTCCTTCAGGGGGGCATTTATGATACCATTCAGCACGGACACGATCCAGCCTAAACACTGAATTAACTTTTTACCACTTTGAAGTGGTTGCATAGCACCGTGAATTCTGGATAACAAAATCTAGAAGCTGACTCTTCCCTATGTCAATTGCTAGCTTCTTTACTGCAATTTCCTCTTTTCATCCTCTTACCCTTTAGGGGTTTAAGATCAAAGTCACAGGGCCTCTGAGGGGCTGATTTATGACATTTAAATTAGACGGTGGTGAAAGAAAAAGACAATCATGACAAATTGTTTGAGTTTGCTCCCTTTTTAAAAAAATTTCTTGCTTCTTTCCTCCACAGATTTGCCTTAAAATTGTTTTCAACTTCCACACTTTTGCTCATTCTTTGAAACAATTTAGCCAGATGTTAAAATAAATAAATCGGTAGGGTAAACTATGGCCAATCTCCGATAAGTTTTCCCAGTAACATGTAAATATTGAGAATGCTGGTGCTTTAGAATTAGAAACTGTCTCCAGAGAAACTAAATTGGAAAAAGTAAGAGGTATTTTTAAAAGGGTAGGACTAAAACCACAGTAAGAGACAGTGAAAGTAGACAGCATGTTAAATGTCCTGTCCAAAGACTTTCACACATCTTCCCACTTTATATTCTAACAGCAGTACCCAAAAATTTAAAGATAAAACCTTGACCAGAATGACATTTGAAGAACAATTCCTGTATTGCAACAATGCCTTTCTTTGACTAAAATGGAATTTAATCCAGTCTTAATCTTCCAGCAAAATGTCCAGAAGATGATTTTGCTTTCAACCGTGGGTGCCAGAGTATTTCAGACAGGGATGACAGAGGGTTTTAGAAAATGAGCAAGGCACTTGCTTAGGATTTGTGCTCTGCCCTTGGGGTGTTGTGTTTCTATCCTTTAACCAGGGGCCCCAGGTCCTTTCTTGGCATTTATAAATTTAGTTTGATTCATTCGCCCACTCTTATAATGGAGACTAGGGTTTGCTGGTTGAACTATGGACTGTGTTGCTCTAAAGCATTTTGAGTTCTAGGAAGGGTCTCATGTGAATTACATGCACAGATGGGGATATTAATTCTTGTTGGACATCAACACATGGGAGTGAGCAGAGGTTAGACTTTCTGAATAAAAATCCAGAGCATCTATTGTAGCCATGATCTCTGATCAGGATCCCTAACTTTACTTGGCTACAGATCCAGGGGTAAAAAGATGGTGAATGTACATGTACATCCTCCTCCATCCTCCAGCACTGCCTACTCCCTTCTCTGAAGTACTCCTTGTGTGCTTCAAAGAAAAGTTGATTTTTTTTTTTGGTACTGGGAATGGAACTCAGGACCTTGAGCTTGGCAGGCAAGCGCTTGTGCCACTGAGCTATATTCCCGGCCCAAGAAGTTGATTTTCATATATAAAAGAAATATTTGGGACTAATTGTGTTTTTGATTCTAAATCATCAAGCACAATTGAGACAAAACATTTTCTTAATTGTAATGTGTATTAGTTTTCTATGGCTGCTGTAACAAAACAAAACAAACAGTAGCTTCAAGCAGATAAGTTTATTATATTATTGTTCTCTAGATGAGGATTCCCACATGGGTCTTAGGGGCCTAAAATGAGTGTTGATAAGACCAGATTTCTTTCTGGAAGCTTAAAGGACAGTTCATTTTTCTTGCCTTTTCCAACTTCTAGGTGCTACTCGCATCCCTTGGCTCATGGTCTCTTTCCATCTTCAAAGCCAGCAATGGTGGATATCCTGGACTGAAGGTTTGTATCTCCCCCAAATCCACATAGTGAAATCTAATGCCCAACATGGTGGCATTTGGAGGTGGGGCCTTTGGGAGTGATAGTCATGAGAGGAGATCCCTCATGTAGAGGGTTAGTGCCCTCATAAAAAGAAGCTGGAGAGTTAGTATTTGTTCTCTGCTACATGAGCATACAGTGAGAAGATAGCCATTTTCAAACCATGAAGCAGACCTTTATCAGACACTGGTTCTACTGACACCTTGATGCTGGATTTCCTGGCTCCAGAGTATTGAGAAATAAATTTCTGTGGTTCAAGCTACCCAGTCTAAGGTAGTTTGTTACAGCAGCTCCAATGGACTAAGACAGTACATTGCATCCTTTTCATTTTTTCTCCTGCCTCTTCTCTCACTTTTAAGGGCCTATGTGAATAGATTGGACTCATCCAAATAATTTAAAATAATCTTCCCATCAAAACCTGACTGGCAACCTCAAGGCAGCAGCAGTCTTCCAATTTCACTGTGCAAGTGAGCACAATAGCAGCAACCTTAATTTCTCTTTGCCAAGTAATCTAACACATAGGTTCTAGAGATCAGGATGTGGACTTCTTGGGAGCAGGGATTATTTTGCCTATCACATGATGTTACACTCAGTAGGATGTTGTTGTGGCTGTGATACTTATGTGCTCCTGACTTCTAATTTCTAGTTACTATGGTCCAAACTAAAGGCAAGAGATCAATTGTGGAGCTATTGTAGGAATAAACCCTGAGCACCTCTGCCTTCCAAGCAGCTCTCCTGAGTTTCTGCAGCTTGTGGCAGCTGTCCTGGGGCTTCTTGATTACTTGGATGGTTTACTGCTGGCACCAACACTTGATCTTATTTTGAGCCTGCCTCTCAGGGTTCCTGCTGTTTTGCCTGGTTCTGGCTGTGTAAATATTTTGCTAAACTCTTAACAGCAAGTGTGAGCCAGTTTCCAGGAGGATAGGTCACTTTCAAAGCAAGGGATGCTCAGAAAGACCATGACTTGAGACCTTGTTGCTGCAGATCTAATCCATGGCGTGGTCAGCAGTCTGTGTTGGTGCCACCTCCAGCTTCAATCAAGCTTAGCTCTGGAATTATTTGGGAGACTAGCTGCTCCTATTAGTGATTCTATGTAAGCCCAGTATTGCTAATCTCAGCTTTCTCCCTTGCAGCATTGGCTCCCTGTTGGCTTTACAATATGCTATTTGGCTGAGCCCATCTGCACTGCAGCAAGCAAGGGCACCCCAGTAGCACTAGTCCCATGGAACCTGTCGTCAAAGACCATCTCCAGTCCCTCTTGAAACATAGGTGATCAACATGAATAGTTCTGATACCTGCAGTGTGATAGTGTGTGGGGAGCCACAGCAGATTGCTTCAAACCGCAGGGTATTTGAGGACTCCTAAGGACAGAACCCTATTGTCTGGCACATGCGCACAATGGGATACACTTAGGTAAGCGCGAGTTAGCCCAGACAACCGTGCATGTGCTACACAGTTACAACCATACACAAAATTGTGATGCTTATAACGGCCACTATATACAGGCAAAGGAAAAGACGCTTGCTGCTGTTGTTGCTGATTTTGGCGCCACGGGCTTTTTTTTCCTTGAGGACCTCACCCACAAAAATAGCCCTTCAGCCCCGTGACCATAACACAGTGCTAGATGAAAGTTTCCTGAAACTTCCCAGTTAATTCATTCAGAGGTTTGAAAAACAGTATATGCGAGTCCTGTCACCTTACCTCTAAATTCTGATTCATTCAACCCGTGCTCTCAATCTTGACACCTTTAAACTTATCTTGATGAAGATAAGTGACATATGAGGAGATCCACATGTAGCCAGTTTGGATCTGTTATGGGTGTAATGTGTAGAATGAGCTCAGTATCTCAGGTCTTACCAATTATTCTATTATGGACGCTAGTGACATTATCAAAGTTAGAGTTATCATTTAGGTATTTTACAGCCCAGAATGCCCAGTGAGATTAGTAGTTTGAACAAATGTTGAAGAAAATAAAAAAAATTGTCATTGAAATTTCTAAAATATTTTCTTAAAGTATTGTGACAATGCAAAACTAGTATCTATTGAGAGTTTACTATGTGCGAGCCGCTCTTCTAAGCGTCTTATATTAAGCAGCTCATTTAAACTTCGTCACAGCCCTAGTAGGTAGGTATTATTGTTACCCTCTTTCTATAGAAGATGAAGCAAGAGAGAGCTTACATAATTTGAAAAATGTTCCAGTACATGAGCTGCCTGGATTGACACCACGGGTAGTCTGTCAGCTACACCCTCATTTAACTGTTATGTAATTTGAGAGTTTGATTTTTACTGTTTTAGAAAAAGTCAGAGCTTTCCTCTGATGGTAAAATTAAAGTACCAAGCAAAGAATGGATTCATTTAAGAACCAATGAGGCTGAAATAGGTGGATGTTCTGAGACAAAGGACTGGTCAGTCACTTTATTAATTCTGGCTAATAATTACAGCCAAGGCAGTTTGGAAAAAATGCACAAACTGGACTCACCAAGACATAATTGCATGGCTATGTGCCCATTCCTGAGAAATGGTCTTTGGAGAAACAATGCTAGAATCCCTATGAACTTTAAGAAATGGACCAACTTATCTCAAACTATTGGCATTCTGAGTTGTCAACATGACATCTATAGAAATAACTGGCAGCTAAACCCCAATAAGCTAAAATGAAGAAACTCACTGATTTCTGTTGTTGAGCTTCAGAGTGATATACTCCCAGTTACAGGAATTATTGTCAGCAGCTGACAAATCTCATGAGGTGTTATTTTTTTGAATGGCCAGACATAAAGTGATTCTACATATAATGGGCAAATTGTTTTTTCAGTCAGGCAAATGTTAGTTATAACCCAGGTCTGGGGATAGTGGTGATTAAGATAGATTTAATTCTTTCTCTCAAGGGACTTACAGTCTTAAAAATTAACTGGTTTAATTTCTGTAAAGAGTAAGAATGTGAGAGAAAAAGGAGAAAAAAACTGACTGAGTGTAACTGAAAATATATCTTAAACCTCCAACCTATGCGGTGGGATCTAAAAATTTACTTAAAGGGGGAAATGTCCAAACCATTACTCTTTCTACCAGGTCCAAGAGTGAGAAAGGATTGGAGCACACTGGCTTACAGGTAGAAAAGGGAAATAGAATGGTATGTATCTATGTTTGGGGGAGCATGGTTATTTAATTGTAGTACATAACTATTTGATATAGGTATGAATGTAACTGTTGAAAATAGGAAGGTCATCTCTTATCAACATAAAATTACCCAGTAGAGAATAAAAGGGACCTCAAGAACATTAGTATTTCTAGCAAAAGAAATGTGAGCTGGGTTTAAAGTCTTGAGGTAGTCTGGGGATGTTTCTTATCTTGCAGTAAGGTTCAAGCTCAAACTCCTTATATAGCATCAATAATGTTTAATTGGTATCTTTTACTGGTATAGTCAGTATGGGGATTAGGTATTTTTAGTTAGAGTAAAAGATATGTTTCCTTTATAGACTCCTTCAAATAACAGGAACAATGATATACCACTCCCATATTTTGGATGAGGATATTGCAAATCTTTTTTCAACGCCAGATCCTAGAATGCTGCCTCAAAACCTTAGATGGTCTATGGATTACAAAAGCTGGAGAGGACCTTGCTCTTGGGCCTTTCTGTGTGGCAATGGTTGTCTGGTTGTTTTCCTGTGGCCCTCGAAGCTGGCACTGGAAAGAGGGAAAGCCTTTCAAGCCTGTTTAATTCACTCCAGAGAATGCCTGGATGCCTGCTCCCTGCGTCACTATCTTTGACATAGTCTAAGTTTTTTACTTTCTGCCATACCTCTGTACTTCTTTTAGCATTTTCATAACTAAGCACCACTTTTAGGATTTGAAATTACTCTCACTTTTCAGGCTTATTGGCCTGGCTTATAGTATCATGGCTGAAAATGTCCTCCAGCTCCCCAGACCTCACCTCCTCTCTCCTGCAGCTCCCTTCCTGCACTGGGCAGGGATCTGTTGGTTTCTTCCATCCTGAAAACAGCGCTTCCAGTCATGCAGATACAATCAGTGGCCTCCAAAACCCAGAACGGAACTAGTATATAGAAAAATAAGAAGTACTAGAGAAGCCGAGCTCCACATAAAGACTCTCATGTGTCAGAGACAGGACCCCAGCAGTCTCTCTATCAGCCATGACTGAACTTCTTGAGATAACTGAGGCCTCTCAAGTTTCCAGCTGAAATGTGGCTCTTTTAGCCCGGTCGTTCAGGGTACAAACTACTTCAATATTACAGATTACCTGCATCTGCATTCTGGTGGTTCCAAGAAATTCCAAATTTTTCAGGTTAAACTTGACCAGGGAATTTCTCAACTGGATTGAGGATGGGGGTGTTTGTTGCATCCATCTTTGGTTGACAGCCCTAACTTTGACAAAATGTTTTTAGCGAACTGGCTGTGACTTGAGCGTTTGGCTCTTTCCTGAGTGAACACTGTACAGGGCACCCTGGGAAACGGTGAGCTCTGGAGTGAATGAAGCTTAATGGGGCATGAACCTGGGTCTCCATTTATCTGCTGCCAGACACATTCATATATTGCGCTTGACTCCGCATGGTGCCTTGGATGTGGCTGAAGGATGGTTTAACCGTGCCTCTGGATATTGGTCATATGCTAGTCTAGACTGGCATCGGTGCTTGCCCACATCACTTCCCTCTTCTCCCCTCTTGTGTCACAGCTGCAGATACTCATGTTTCCAACTAGAGCTGTTGCCAAGAATGAGGACTGTGGTGGGGTTACTTCATCTGGAATATTGACAATGGTACTGACCAGTAAGGCGCACTCACAGAGGCAAGTATCATTTATACAACTGATCAGTGAAAACCTTTCTCCATCTGAAGCCTAATATCAAGGAGGCCATCCTGGGTATTGTTATGGTTTGTGTCTAGACGTACCCCCAAAGCCTCATGCACTTTTAGATGGGGCCTTTTTAAAGGCAGCTGAATCTAGAGTTTGTGATTGATTCATGGTTTAATGTTAGGATTAAAGGTGCTGGGATTAAGGGTAGGTAATTGCTGAGATCAGTTCACTGCATTGAAATTGCCCTAATCCCAGAAGTCTGGAGAAGATAAAAGGGGCAAAAAGGGATGCTTGCTGCTTTTGCTGACTTCTGCCACCATGAACTATTGCCCCTCTGCCGTGTGCCACCCTGCCTTGGAGCCAGCTGATTACAGATTGAAACCTCTATAAGCTGTGAGCTAAATAAGCCTCTCCTCCCTTAACTTGTGGGTGTTCGATATTTTGTTTCAGTAATGACAGAGAAGTAACGAGGACAGGCATTTTGTAAAATATGCCTCTTACAACTGAAAACTGACTTCCAGTAAATTGCTTCTGCAATTTCTACCAACCCCATAGAGTAAGTTCTGAAACTTGTGGAAAGGGGCATCGGGCATACATCTTCAAAACTGTGATTCTGGAATATAGTCTTTACTGAACTTAAATCTTGGCTCTGCTTCCATGTGGGCTAAAATGTGCACCATGGGTGATGACTGTCTTACATGTGAGCCCTTGATGGCCAAGAAATTGAGGGAGACTTGGTCAAACTTGTCCAGCTATGACAATACATGGAGGTGCTCGTGATTCTCTTCCCAGTGCTCTCTCAAGAGGGCGGCCCACTGGCCAGAGCCAGACACTGTTTAGAAAGTGTCCTTGTCAGACAGCATTTTGTGAGTGATTTCCTTATGTGGTTCACCTGCCAGTGGGAGGAGTAATGCTTCAGGAGGCTGAGGTACTTCAGTTCCTGGGGTGGGACAGGATTGCTTTGTGTTTCCAGAGAGGCCCCTTTCTGCCTCAGTGTAGGGATTACCAACCCTACTGCATACAAACTGACATGAGAAATTTTCACAGTCAACATCTTGGCACTAGGGGGCCAGAGTCCTGACTGGATGGGTGCTGGAGGTACCTAAACCGGGAGGAGGCAAAGAAATTACAATTCCATTAGAGAATCGTAGGAATCAGAGACTCAAAGGAGAAGTCAAAGCTATACTGGACTTGCAGGCTGCTGGTGCCACAGAATTGAGGAAAGAAGGGATACAGACCTTTCATAGAGCCCTGAAGGTCATTAGAAGATGGAGTTAGCACGCACAAGACTTTTAGGGCTAAGAATGATGATAAATTTAAAAAACAAATCAAACTTAAGAAAAAAATCCCAACAATCCCAGTCTGGCACGGTTGTACATTCCTGTAATCCCAGCTACTTGGGAGGCTGAATGGGAGGACTCAACTTGGAGGCCAGAATGGGCAACTTAGTGAGTCCCTGCCTTGAAAATAAAAAAAAGTGTTAAAGGGTTGGGAGGTAGCTCCATGACAGAGTACTTATGAGGCCCCGGATTGAATCCTCAGGACATAAAGAAAAAATAAACAACAACAAAACAACCCAAGCTGAAGAAGATGGCTGCTGCTGGGAAGTGAAACAGTGGCTTAGAAGACCCGGTAGAGCAAAGTCCTGAGGATACGAGGGAGAAGACAAGAGCTCTGGGGGCTAGAGACTTAAAATGCAAACATTAAGCCCTCAGGGTGGGGAAAAAGAGAGGAAAAGGATGTATAAAGAAGTAACTTTTTAAAAAAGGAAAATTTTTTATGGAATTTTTTTTATATTGATAGTGGTTATGGAGATCCAGGTGGTATTAATGAAAAAAAATCACATACGTATTGCATAAGGAATTTGTATCTGTGCAGGATGTATCGTGATTCCTTTTCTTTTTTCCCCTCAGTCTCCTCTCCTCCCTAAAGCTCATCTTCCCTTCCCTATTTACAAAGCTTGGTTTCCATTTTATCCTTCTTTTTAATCATTTTTCTCCTTTTCCTTCCTTCCTTTCCCCCTTCCCCCACCCTTGTTCTTCTCTCCTTTTGAACAATTTCTTTTGATTTCATAATATCTATTATACATTTTGATTCTTATTTACTCTTTCAGTTTCTCACACCAGGGAGACAATGTGATGTTTACACATGTGAGTCTGATTTATTTCACTAAAAACATCATACCACAGTGATATATATATGCACCCATGTTTATAGCAGCCCAGTTTGTAATAGCTAAAGCTTGGAAACAGCCCAAATGCCCATCAACTGAGGAATGGATAAAGAAGTTTTTTTTTATATAATGGAATACTATCCTGCCATAAAGAAGGATAAATTAGAGGCATCTAGGTAAATGGATGAAATTTGAGACCATACTCTTAAGTGAAATGTCCTTAGGCACTTTTAGTTGGGGCTTTTTCAGAGGTAGCTGAATCTGGAATCAGTTCATGGTTCAATGCTGGGAGATAAAGGGTGCTGGGATTAAGGGTAGGTGATTGCTGGATCAGCACACTGATAGGACTGGCACTGCACTAATCCCAGCAGCCTGGATAAGGTAAAAGGGGCAGAGACAGGCTTGTTTCTCCTTGCTTGTTGTTTTTGTTACCTTCTGCCATCATGAACTGTTGCCCCTCCACCATGTGGCATCCTGCCTTGGAGCCAGCCAATTATGGACTGAAACCTCTACAAACTGCAAGCTCAATAAGTCTTTTCTCCTTTAATCTTAGATGTTGGGTATTTTGTCTCAGCAATGAGAGAAAAGAAACTAATATACCTATCTATATCTTGGTGGATTCCTTGGATATAAAAAAATTCTTATAAATTTTTACACAGAAAATGATAGAAATAACAAAACAGATTAGTTAAGAGAGAAGACATGTGTTCAACAACAGTCCATCTATTTTTGATGCTGGAAAGGAGAAGAAACAAAATATTATCTCTTTGGATTCTTGAGAGGAAGATTTAAAGTTCTGGCTAGGATTATTACCCACAAGCTGGGACTAGGAAGATACTTCGGATATGCAAATGTTATTCTTCATATTATTTGGGAGGGAACTCTTAAAAATACTCTATTCTGAAAAAAAAATGAAATAAGAAGAGATCTTCAAGTATAGAGTGCCAAAAATTAATTAATCAGCCACAAATAATAAATTTTTAAAAATGTATAGTTCAAAAAATTTATGGTTCACACTGAATGGATTCTCATATGTCTTGAAATGGTCAATATGTGTTAAGGAATTTTGAAACAAAGCATATGCTAAAAGTGAATAGAATAGCTCTAAAGTAATTTTTTTTGTGCCAGGAATCAAACTCAGGACCTTGCACTTGCCATGCAGATGCTGTCTGCTAAGCTATGTACCAAGTCCTGAAGTAAAAATTTCAAGCAGTGTAGGAAAATCCACAGGTTTTAGTGGAAGGAGAAAACTAGTGGTATGCTGGTAAGTGATTAACAACTGGTCTTATGGAAAGACAATTTTTAAAGCCCCACTTTTTAGTGTTTGAGGATTTCCATGGCGGAAACAGTCCCATCATGGTCAAGTTCAATCTGTCAAGGCAATCACGTAGAATACACTTGAGTTAACACAGGCTAGCTGTAGCACACCCCCATGGAGAGGGACACAACAGACAGAAATTGTAACACCCGAAACAGTTCATGTAGGTGTAATGTCAGGTGAGTAGATAAAAATATATGCATCTTGGTGAGAGGACACTGTTAATTTTTATACGCTAATAAAAAACACTGGTGTAATTATAACCATGGGCAAGAAGGTAAGCAAAGTCTGAAAGCACTTAATTAAAACTTCTGAATTAATAGGGCAAACATACAATAAAGAGAGAGCTGATCAAGCTATAGAAAGAGAGGTAAGAAGAAAAATAAAATGTGTCAACTAGTAAACCTAAAATAATTGGAATAACACACACACACACACACACATTCAATCAGTTATCACAATGAATGTGAAAAGTCTCAATGTCTTCATCAGATTACTTGTCATATTCAGGTAAACAAAATCTATCCATGTGGAATGATAATCACATTTAAAATAAAGTGACAGACTAAGATTGAAGATAAGGGTGCAAAGATAAACTTAGTGAATTGTAAACACAGACAGCAAGAGCAGCAGAGTGCCCAGTCACAAGCACTGGCAGCAGAAAGCAGTCAAGGCACTGACAAATGACCAGAAAAACAGAACACAAACCTTGAAGTATTATGTTACACACAGCCGACAAATACAGAGGAGAAATTTGCTAAAAATCAGAGGAGAAAATGCTAGACATTATGGTGGGGGATTTTAATAAACCAGGATTTTTCAGATAAATAGTCTAAAAATAGACACCCTAAAGGATTTGAATAATGTAATCAACAAGGTCAAGTTAATTGACACTTACAGAACTGGTATTCTACAAGCAGAGTAGAAGATCTGACACCACAGAACATGGCAAACATCAATTTGGCAATAAAGAATCCAAAAAAATTCAGCCCAGCTGTAATTTTTAAAAGCTAAACCTTAATTTGAAAGGACCAGAAATCAACAATACAAAGATGACCAAAGACTCCTAGGAAGTTACATAGATCCTTGAAGTTAAAATGAGTTGGAAGAGATGGAGACATTTATTTCATTGTTCTCCTGAGACTCTAATTAAATTGACAATACCAGGAAAAAAGATACTCACCAAACAGGTAAAACAGGAGATGGAAAGGGAGGGTTATTACTGGCAGCTGAGACCTTTCAGAATTTCTTGAAGCATGGAAACAGTAGTGGTGAATGCTGAAACGACGTGGAAGAGACCACAGCTCAGACTATGAGACACAGGTCCAGGGATGAGGACAAGTCTTACATCGGGGCACAAGAAGCCAAGTGGCAGTTGAGATATGAAGCAGAAAGCAGGGCTTTATAATAGAAGGTGTCTACATGGAGCAGATGGTCTCATTCCTTTCCCAGGTACATAATTCCCATTGATCAGGTATATAAATATGTCCCAGGCGAAAGAATTGGTTTCCTCTTAAGAAACTGAACACAACTAAAGCAACCAGTAAGGGGTGGGTTTTAAGAGATAGGTCTTCATGTGTTGGCATTTCTCTTCATTAGCCTGAAGGTCAGCATGCTCATCCTGCAGAGGAGCCTACAAATTCATAAGCCTTCTTTAGACAGGCAGGGTGCCCCAAGAGCCTAGGTTTTCCTCATTCTGAATTGCAAGTGGAAAATCAAGGATTAGTAGATATTGGAAGAAAACTTGTGACATGAGCAAGAACAAAAAATAAGCAGAAAAAGGACACTAAAATAATCAGAAAAAACCAAGAGAAGATCCGGGGAAGATGGCGACCGGGTGAGCAGCAAGGGAGCGAACCTCCTTAATAAACACCACCAGCTCGAGACAGACTTGGTGAGCGTGAATGCCGGAACCTCGGCTGGGAAGTTTAAACTGGGCGTATTTCTCTGAGATGCCGGGGGAGATGTGGTAGGGCGGACCAGGCTGCCGGGGCGAGACGTGGGAAAG